>PVIU01007844.1:0-88274 GCA_004026605.1 Ondatra zibethicus | reverse complement strand
TGGTGGTAGTGGTGTTGATGGTAGTGGTGATGGTTTGGTTTGGTTTCCCTGTGCAGCTTTAGGGACCTTACCGCTCACCTCTCCAAGCTCTGATCACCTGATCTGTAAGAGGAAGACAGAAAGGACGGCTTCCCATGGTTGTAAGGATTAGACACGTGTCATAAGGCAGCTATCCACAGTACCTACCCTGCCGGGTACACAGTTGGTGCTCAGTCTTAGGAGAGGCTGTGTCGTCTGCAGGAGATCTGGAATCACGAGGCCACCTCTACCCCGTGCCTCTGGCCAGCAGTAACTGTTGTGGACAAGGGTATGATGTGGAATGGCTGGTCCTCAAGGTAAGTGTGGAAACTGATGGGGAAACTGAGGCCCAGCAGTGCTGGGGTTGAACCTAGAACCCTGTGTGTGTTAGTCCTCTACCACCAAGCTACAGCCCTAGGGCTGTGTTTCAGGCTGGCTTCCAGTTCCCTGTGTATCCCAGGTTGGCCTGGGCCTCTAGTTCTCCAGCCTACACCTTTGAGTTCTGGGATTACAAGCACGTACCACATCTAGCTTTCATCAGTTCTTCTTTCTTTCTTTCTTTCTTTCTTTCTTTCTTTCTTTCTTTCTTTCTTTCTTTCTTTCTTTTTTTTTGGGGGGGGGGACATGCTTTCTCCAAGTAGTCCTGGCTGTCCTGGAACTCACTCTGTAGACCAGGCTGGCCTCAAATTTAGAAATCCTCCTGCCTCTGCCTCCTGAGTGCTGGGACTAAAGGCACCACAGCCTGGCTTACATTCTTTTTTTTAATTACATTTTTAAAACATTTATTTTGTTTGCATGTGTGTGGGTATGCATATGAACCATGACTTGGGTGCGGAGGTCAGAGGACAACGCAGGAGAATTTTCTCCTTCCATTATGGGGACCCCAGCGATTGAACCCAGGCCTCCAGGTATGATAACAGTCACCTTTACCCAACTGAGGCTCAGAGAGGTGAATGAACTCATTCAAGAGAGATCCGCTTAGGATTGGGATCCAGGCAGGACCTACCTGCTCTTCCCCAATTCTTTCTCTTGCTCAGACCTCTGTGGAGCCAAGTAGAACTTGAGCCATGATGTTACCATTACTCAGTGGGTTTAAGAAGATGGGAGGGTAAGGGCTAGGAGCTATAATAACATATACCAAGCCAGGTGTGTGCAGGCACAGCCTGTAAGCCCAGCGCTTGAGAGGCTACATAGCAAGACCCTGCCTGGGTGTTCTCTGGAATTTTAGACCCCGTTCCAGCATGAACCCGGATAGTTCAGAGAATAAGCGCCCACCCACCAACAAGCACAGCCTGGGGTACTGTTGTGTGTTGTAGTCTGCAGTGGCAGAGAAGACCCTAGGGTCTGAGCAGACCCCCACGATGACCATGATTCAGTTGACTGTAGGAAGAGCAGGGTGATCCTATACAGCTATAAATAGCAGCTGAGGCCCTGTGCATAGTGGCCCTGTGAGGTCATTGCCAGCCACTCAGGTCCTGTTTTAAAGCACCCAGAGTCTCTGAGGGCTGAAGGAAACCTGGAAAGGGCCCAGAACAGCAGGAATATGACCAAACTGGAGGGGCAGGGACCAAAAAGGCCTATGAGGAAAGATGAAAGGAATGGGATGAATCAGAGAGAGAGAGAGTGATGGATGACCCAGCATCCCAGCCTGGGGCCGCTGGTCTGTATGTACATGAAGGGAAAGGCAAGCAGGGCCTACTTTGCTTCTGGCAGTCACAAGAATTGACTCTGGTGGTGGCTGAAGGGCCCTGCACTGTCCGAGCCTGTCGGCCCTCCTTTCTGCAGCCCTCAAAACCTCATGCTGTACCTGGTGTGGTAGCACGCGCCTTTAATCCCAGCGCTCAGAACACAGAGTCAGACGGATCTCCGAGTTCAAAGCCAGTCAGGGCTACACAGTGATACCCTGACTGAAATAAAAATAGTAACAGCAGCAGCAACAACAGCAAAAACCAAACCACAAACAAGCAAACAACAGAACAAAACCCTATTCCAAGGCTGACCAAAGAGTGGGACCTCGTTTTCTCCTTGACTGCTCTGTCTCACCTGTCTCTTGGGCAAGCTCAGGGCTGGGCGAGACTAAGCTGGTAAACAGAGAAGTTCAGGAGTGTCCTCTACGGTCTGCTGGGACTGCGGACTAGAAGGAGTATAGTGGGGAAACTGAGGCCCAGAGAACACAGAAGGAAGAGGATCTGCATTTGCCAGTGACTTGGAGGCTGAGACAACAAGGAACCTGGAGCCAGGGTGGAGAGATGGTAGTACCAGAGGTTGCCAGAGTAGGCATGCCAACTTTTGGTGAGATAAGGTCCCATCTAAGGGCTGCACCTGTGATCTGGTTCCTCTCAATGGGGCGTCTGGGGTACGCAAAGACTCCAGGCCAGACTGCTCAAAGAGGCTCTGAAAAGTCAACGAGAGATTACCTTCTGAGTTAACTATATGGCTCAGTGGGTAAAAGCACTTGATGTTAAACCCGGTGACCTGAGTTCAAGCCCCAGAGCCCACAATGGTAGAAAGAGAACTGCCTAGACAAGTTCTCCTCACTTCCACACATATGCTGGAGTGTACACCCTCCTTCTAAACAAACAAACAAGGAAAGGCTTTAAAAATTAAAATTAAGCCAGGCTTGGTGGAGAAGGTCTTTGACCCCACACTTGGGAGGCAGAGGCAGATAGATCTCTGTGAGTTCAAGGCTAGCCTGGTTTACAGGGAGAGAGAGAGAGAGAGTTCCTGAACAATCAAGGCACACAGAGAACCCCTGTCTTGGAAAAAGAATTCTGGATCCTCCTGTCTCAGCCTCCCAGGCACTAGAATTACAAGTCCCCCACTCCAGTCCTTGCCACCGAAGCACCTCTCCTGGCTCTGACCTCCACCTCATGACGTCTGCCTCTGTGAATTCATGACGTCATGAATTCTGTGGCACTGACAGTCCTTAAGGCATCACCCTGAGACCAGGCCTCAACCTCCTCTACCCACCCCCACCTTCATTCCTTCCCTCCCTCCTACCCTCATGGACACAGACGTCCTATTTGGTAAAAGCTGGGGTGGGAGGAGGTGAGGTTAGGCCCAGATGTCTCCTACTTTGGCAGAAAACCCAGGGTTCTTCATGTCTGTAAAAGGAGTGTGTGTGAGGGGGGGGTCTGGATCACGGCTCGGGATGAGGATTGGGGATGAGGAACCAGTGGAAGAAGGGATTTATTGCAGTGGAGGGGGTTGGGCAGGAAGCGGAGATGTTTGAGAACAAGAGAATGTATTTGGGAGGTCTTAAGCCAATCAGAGGAGAGAGGGGTAGGGGGTGGGTTTTTCTGACAGAGTCACCCCCTCCTCAATGCAGCAACAGAGAGAGGGAATTTCAGGGAGAATCCTGACGCCATCCTGGCTGTCCCCCCAGCTGCAGCCCTGCCCCCAGGGTTTCAGGAAGAAACAATCGCCTCTGGACATTCCTTGCCTTTTACAGTCACCCAGGAGCCTGCCCTGGTGCAGGCTTAGGAGCTGCCAGTCAGGGGAAGGTGAATGGGGGCAGCCTGGGAAGGGTCTCTCTGCAGGAGGTGTGCTCAGAGATCAAACCGGCAGAAATGAGCACTGTTCCCACCCAAACAAGACCTGACTTGGTCCAGTTATCACAAAGGTCATGCCAAGGACAAAGAGGAACCGGGCTCGTGAGGTGGCACAGATGACTACAGGTTGAACTCTTAGGAGGAGCACCCATCTTGACCTCCAGTGGAAACTCTCTCTACCCTGGACCCCGTGTTTGTGCCTCTAGCCATTTTCCCTGCCAAGTGCTGAAGTGACAGACAAGAGCACAGGCCCCCAGAGTTCACCACACTGCAGTGTTACCACGGCCCTCTCAAAGGAGGGCTGCCTGGAAACAGACGGAGGGGGTTGGGCCCTGGAGAAAGGAACAAGTGTGAGCTTGCAAGCGCTGGTACAGTTTGGGTAGGGTTTGCCCTCAGGTTTAAGTGGCAGCTAACAATGTAGGAGGGCTATACATGGTCTAAGGCTGGGCAGCCTTTCAGGGGCATAAATAGGGCATGGGAGCTCATGTTGGTAATCCCATCACTTGGCAAGTGGCAGCAGAAAAATCAGAGTTGAAGGATATCCTCTGCTACACAGCAAGTTTGAGGCCAGCCTAGGCTATATGAGACCGTGTCTTAACTAAAACAAAAACTAGGTTGGCAAGCTAAGTTAAGGTACCTGCCACCGAGAGTGGTGACCTAAGCTTATTTAGTCCCCAGACCCCGCAAGGTGACAGAACTGACTCCTGCAAATTGTCTGCTTCTCTCTACATGTGCACCATCTTCACCTCCCATGATCCTGAATGGAGTCACATGCACACACACATGCATGCACACCTACATACACACATGTGTGCACACACACATGCACACACACATACACACACGCATGCACACACACACACACATGAGAGAGAGAGGTGAGGCATAGTTGTGTAGGTCAGGGGTATGTGGCTGCTCTTGGAAAGTATTCACGTAGAGACTGGAGAGATGGCTCCGTGATCAAGAGCATTCGCATGCTCTCGCAGAGGACCTGGGTTAAATTCCCAGCATCCACATGTAGGCTTACAACCATCTGTAACTCCAATCCCAGGGGATCCATCACCTCCTTCTAGTCTCCATAGACATGCATACAGATAAAACTTTGTGCGTGCGTGCGTGTGTGTGTGTGTGTGTGTGTGTGTAGTATTAAACTAGTTCTCCAGAACTTCCAATCAGCTCTTTGCAAGAGTAAGTTATAAAAAATGGCATGACTCCTGAATCACTCCCAGGCTTCCTGCCTTGCTTCACAATCTGTTCTGCCTGTGTTTCCACACTGTGATGTCAGCTACCTTCATCAACGCTCTTCATGAAACACCCAGACTCAGGCATTTTGTGATAGCAATGACAACTGAAATGTGACTGTCAGGGTGCCAGTCAGTAGAGGGAGGACATGCTATGGGAGGGATCAGCACTGTAAGGACTCTGGGATCCTGGGGTGGGGGTGTCTTTTCCTTGTGCAAACAGCACAAGAGTCTGGATCTCTCTCTTCCCATCTTTCAGTTTTAGCTCCCCCAAGAGTCTTGTGCTGGCTAGACCGGGGGGGGTCTCTATTCCAGCTATTTATCCATGCTAGTCACCCATCACCCATTAGTGCCCTCCATGGATTCTTGAGGGATCTTGGGGTTATCCAGGACCCTTGCATTCCAGGGAGCCCTCTGTGAGGTCCCAGACTTGCAGGGAATTGCATGTACCTGCAAAGCCTAGAGGTTGGGGAGAGCTTGGCAGTGTCTCGACACAAAAGAGGCTCGAGTAAGGGGCACAGGCAGAAGCAAGGCAGCTGAAGTCGGGCAGAGTAGGTGGGGCCATCCCTGGAGCAATGTTTGCTACCAGCAAAGGTGTTTGTTCTCTGCTGTGTAGCAGAGACCAGTTAGGTGTAGATGGGTAGGTCGGCTTTGTGCAGACAATGAGTTCCTAAGCTGTGTACTGGCTCAACCAGCCAGATGTCTGCAGGGACCACAGTGGAGGTGGTTAACGCCTTAAACAGAGGGACAAACATGGGCTGCTCCATCCAAGGCCTTGTGAGATCCAGCCTTAAATACCAGAGTACTTCAGGAGATTTCAGACGGCAAGACTGTCTTTCTGCCTTAATTTAGCCAACAAAATTTAACACTAGTATCCACTGTGAAAGGTCCAAATCTTACATCATACACTAGGCACGTATACATATTTTGTGCGTGTGTGTTTGTGTGTGTGTGAGGGACAGAGAGAGAGAGAGTTGTATGCATATGCTTGTTCATATGTGTGCAGATGCATGTTGGTGTAGTAAGAGGCGCGCGGGCTTGCTTTTGGTCCCACTGCCCGGTGCCTGGCTAGCTTATACCCGAAATAATTACACGGAAACTGTATTCATTGAAATACTGCCTGGCCCATTAGCTCTAGCCTCTTATTGGCTAACTCTCACATATTTGTTTAACCCATTTCTAATAATCTGTGTGTCACCACGAGTCGTGGCTTACTGGGAAAGATTCAGTGTGTGTGACCTGGCAGGCTTCATGGTGGCAGCTCTCTCTAACTCTGTCCCCTTCCCAGCATTCTGTTCTTTTTATCCTGTCTATCTAAGTCCTGCCCTATCAGAAGGCCAAGGCAGTTTCTTTATTAACCAATAAAAGCAACCCAAATACAGAAGGACCCTCCTACACCATGTTGGTTCGTGCATATGAAGGTCTGACGATGACAAACTCTATTGTCATTCTTCATTGCTATCATTTTAGTTTTTGAGGTGTTTTTTTTTTGTTGTTGTTATTCGCTTCTTTGTTTGGAACAGAGTCTCTCACTGACCTGGAACTTCCTAAGTACGCTAGAGTGAGTGGCCGGCAAGCCTCAGGGACCCTTGTTTCTGCCTCCTCAGTTGCTGGAGCTACAAACACAGGTCATGTGCCTAACTGTCCCTACAACATGGTTTCTGGGGATTGAACTCAGGTCACCATGCTTGCAAGGCAAATATTAGTCTACCACAACCTCCACAAATTCATAAAATGTGTCCTTTTCCAACAAATAGATTGGCCTTGGTGGACCCTCACATTTCCAATATCAGTGAGCTCCAGGAAGAGTCATGACCATGGAATAACATGAGTTTACATTAAAAAGTAATTTACCAAACTAGACATAGTCAGAGGAGTGTCCTGAAGATGGCTCGGAGAGTGCTGCTTATGCTAACCACAGATTGGCAGCATTGTAAATGCTCACAATAGGGGACCTGCTGAATACACTCTGCAGATCTGCAGCGTGAAATGCGAGCGAGCGAAGACACTAAAGCCAAAACCTTAAGCCTTGCAGCAGGACCTGACAGCTTCACCGGTGAACCCTACGAAACATTTAAAGGAAAACAATTGTCAGTCCTTTCCAAAGTTAGAGGAGGAGGAGGTAACACTGCCTACATCATTCCGGGGGACCATTATTACCCTGATGCCAGCGCAAAAACAGAAATAAAAACAGGTCACCAGAAAACTGTGGGCTGATAAAAATTCTCAACAAAATATGGAAAAGGAAATTCAACAGCCAATAAAAAAAGATTACCAACACACAGAATTTATTCCTGCAATGTGAGAAATTTCCACACAAAGTAATATTCTACATTAGCAGAATGAAGGGAAAGCCCACTGATTTACCAGTTGATGATAAATTATGACATCATTGGATAGAATTAAACTATGACAACGTCATTGGATAGAACACTTAGCGTGCAAAATGAAGATATGCAAACTGCAAACTATAAAATGGTGCTGAAATAAATACCCAAATAAATGTAGAACATCTCAAGTTCATGGACTGCAATATTGTAAAGATGTCGATATCCCTCAAAGCTATGCATATATTCAGTTTGATCTCTATCAAAACCTCACTTTTTGCTAAGCACGGTGGTGCATGACTTTAATTCGAGCACATGGGAGACAGAGATAGGCGGATCTCTGTGAGTTCGAGGCCAACCTGGTCTACAGAGCAAGTTCCAGGACAGCCAGAACTGTTACACAGAGAAACCCTCTCTTAAAAAACAAAACAAAAAACCAAAGAACAACAACCATTCCCCAAACAAAACAAAATGAAGCCTCATTTTTTTTACGGACCCCACTGCATATGGCCTGTCAAGGCGCTTCAACTAGAAAACAAAGCAAAAACTGGAAAAGAAGAACAAAACTAGCCAACTTTTACTTGTTGATTTCAAAACACTACTAAAGTTGCAGTTATTAAAACAGTGTGGTACTAGAATAAATACAAATATATAGGCCAATGGGATAGAACAGAACTCCTTTAATCCCATTACTTGGGAAACAGAGGAAGGAGGATTTCTGTGAGTTTGAGGCCAGCTTGATCTATATAGTGAGTTCCAGGATAGCTGGGAGTATATGGAAAGACTCTGTATCAAAAACCAAACAAACAAATAACAAAGACACTAAAAAACAGAACAAAGCAACAGCAACAACAAAAGCTACCAAAGGACACTATTAAGAGAATGAAAAGACTCCCCACACAACAGGACAGTTGCAAATTGTCTACCTGGTAGGAGATCAATGCCTAAAGAGATCTTACAAATCAACCAAGAGAACAACCCAATGAGAAAATGAACACAGGACTTGAATAGACAGTGTGCTGGCTAGTTTTATGTCAACTTGACACAAGCTAGAGTTGTCTGAAAGAAGGAAACCTCAACTGAGAGAATATCTTCATAAGATCCAGCTATAGGGCATTTCCTTAAATAGTGATTGGTGGGAGAGGGTACAGACCATTGTGGGTAGTTCTATCCCTGGGCTAGTGGGTTCTACAAGAAAGCAGGCTAAGCAATCCATGGAGAGCAAGCCATATGGAACAAGCCAGTAAGCACCACTCCTCCATGGCCTCTGCATCAGGCCCTGCCTCCAGGGTCCTGCCCCTATTTGAGTTCCTATCCTGATTTCCTTCAATGATGAACTATGATACAGAAATGTAAGCAGAATAAACCCTTTCCTCTCCAACTTGCTTTAGGTCATGGTGTTTTACACAGCAATAGAAACTCTAACTAAGACAGACACTTATCCAAAGAAGAACCAAAGATGACCAATGAACACAGAAAGATGCTTAGCATCACTGATGATTAGTAATATGCAAATTAAAACCACAATGAGGTACCACTTCATGTTCATTAGGACAGATATTATAAAACAAACAAAGTGAGACCTTAATGAGTATGGAGAGCAATGTGGAGAAGCTTTTTAAAAGTGTGATTATTAACTTGGGTTTTTTTGATAATTTTTTACATGTATATGATGAATTTTTGAGTAAGAGATGCTACCATTGTGCCATGAAGCCCCTACAATGTATTTTGATCATGTTCACCCCTCATTTCTCCCACACATCTCCTCTGGACCCACCCTCCTCCAACACAGCCCCTTCCCAATTTCATATGCTTTCTGTAAACAAACAAACAAAAACCCTCTGAGTTCAGCAAGGGTTGAGGCCTCATGAGCCTCCCCTCCCGTCCGTCCTGGAACTTTGATTGACTTGGTCGTGTGCAGATTACCACAGCTGCTGTGATTCATGAGCGGAATGGCTAACCGCCATGTCATGTCCAGAAGACAGAATTTCACATCTTTCCTTCCTAGTCTCCAGTTCAAACATGCCCTGAGCCTTGGGTCAGGGAGAGGTTGATACAGACGTCTTATTTAGGGCTGGGCAGTCACAGCCACTTATTCTCGGCACTTTGAGTAGTTATGAGTCTCTGTACGAACCATTGCCACTACAGTAGGGAGCTTCTCTGGCCACGGTTGAGGGTAGCACTAATTATAGGTTTTAAACAAATATTTAGATGGTAATTTGACATCATGGCCGTGTATCAAAACAACAATGATAGGGCCTATGGCCTCCCCAGCCATGGGCTCTTGACCATGCGGCCTGTGGAGCAGGTCTCAACTCCAACTAGAAAGCAGCTGGTTACCCCCAGAGTGGTCACAATGGCACTATGGCACCACTGGGCATGTCTTGCCTGGCAGGTCAATATATAATATAGCATGGCAGCATCTAGGACTACTCACAATAACTGTGAAGGTGGAAACAACCCAAATACCATCACCAGATGAAGGGACAAAGTAACCTTACAAAGGAGGGCGTATCATTCAACTTTTAAAAAGAAGAGAACTCTGACACCTACTAAAACACGGAGGAACCCTGAAGACGCTGTGCTAAGTCACAGGGAGATAAATCGTGCATGATTCCATGTGTACAGTTGCCTGCTGCAATCAAATTCACAGAGACAGAAATAAGATATCGTGTTCAAATGGGCTTGAAGAATCCTTGAGTAGATAAAGCCAGATAGGGCTCATGGGTAACCTAATACTTGTTTGCTCTGCAAGTAGAAGTGAAACTTAATTGGAGCTATTTCTTGTACAAGACCGTGCTAAAAGGGAACAGTCATGCGTGGACTCAGGCAGAAGACTCGAAAATTCAAAGTCAGGCTGAGGTGCAGAATAAGCTCAAGGTAGGTCTGGGCTACACAGCAAACCCCCATCTCAGAACAAAACAAAGAAAAGGGGGAAATAGGAAAGAGAGAAAGAGAGAAAGAAAGAAAGAAAAAAACAGTTGCTCAGATCAGCAGAAATAACTAACAGGCACCCGCCAGGATTTCCAACTGGAAAGACAAAGGAAGGCAGATGCAGTAACTAACGAAGCATTGTCTTTGCTTTCCCTTTGTGTCTGACCAGCAAATGCTTCCCCTTTCTGCTCCCTGTATGGAACTCTTGAGCCTGCTTCCCTTTGCAGCTGCCTAAGCCGGAGACCATTGTTAGCTCTAATAAACCCCAGCATTTGTTTTTGAAACAAAATCTGTAGCCCAGGCTAGTCTCAAAGTTGCGATGCAGCCAAGAATGAACCTGAATTTCTAATCCTTCTGCCTCTACCTCCCAAGTCCTAGGATTATAGGCAAAGGCTAAACATGCCCGGTTTATGCAGTGCTAGGGATCAAATCCAAGGCTGTGTGTATGTTGGGCACCTTAACTAGATACCCAGCCCCTGCTCAAACAACTCTACAAGAAGATTCATTGGGGCTGGAGAGATGGCTCAGCAGTCAAGAGCACTGGGTGCTCTTCTGGAAGACCTGGGCTAGATTCCCAACATCCACATTGCAGCTCACAACCATCTGTAACTCATCCAAGGGGATCCTATGCCTTCTTCTGACCTTGGACACCCCATCCTCATGGTGCACAGACATACATACCGGCAAAACATCCATCTATATTAAAAATAATTTTTCCCAAGATTTGTGCCTCAGTTTACTTTTTGACAGTTTTGTTATCGTTTGATTGGTTTAGTTTTTTGAGACAAGGTTTCTTTATGTTGTTTGGCTGTCCTGAAACTCACTGTGTAGACCACGTTGGCTTTGAACTCACAGAGAGCTACCTGCCTCTGCCTCCCGAGTGCTGGGATTACAGGCATGGGTCACCATGATTGGCTTTGACAGGTTTTATCAAGGGTAGGAAAGAGAGATAGGCAGGGCATTATTGTTAAATGGGTGTGGAGTTTCAGTTTGGGAAAATGAAAACAGTTTTAAGGATGGGTTGTGATGATGGCTACACAAGAGTGAGCACAAACTTGCCACTCTTGACTCTCCTAGAAATGGTAAAAATGGCTGGGCACAGTGGCACAGGCCCACTACGGGGGTGGCAGAGCAGCAGGATCGAGGCAAATTTAAGGTCAGGTTGGTCTACATTATCAAGGCTTAGCTATCCAGGGTTACATGGCAGAGCCTGTCTCAAGCGAACAAATCAAGGTGAATTTTATGCTACATATATTCTATAATAATAAAACATGACTGTTATTAGGGCGCTAAAACAGGACACTAAGACACCTGTGTTTAAACTAGTGCTCACCACAGCTGACTCAGCCGAAAGCAGCTTGACTCAGAACAGCATGTGAAATATTTTAAAAGGGGAAAAAGCCAGGTGTGGTGCAGCAAATTCTAGTTGGTCTTAATAACAAAAACCCAGAGTCAGATATAGGGGTTAATGCTGAAGATAGAGAAGCAGAGAGGCCAGGCATTAGAGAGTTCTTTTACCTCAGACCAAAGGGGCCATCTTGTCCTCAGACTGCATCTCTAGGCTCCATCTGTCTCCCCCAAACCTCAGACTGCCCTGAGCTCCTGTCTCCTCCCACCTTACATTCCTCTCTCTGCCCAGCCATATCACTCCTGTCTCCACCTCCCTCGTGCTGGAATTAAAGGCTTGTGATCCCAAGTGCTGGGATCACCTTTGTGTGAGCTCTGGTTCTCTTTTAGATAGATTCAATCTTGTGTAGCCCACGATGGTCTTGAACTTACACAGATCCCTCTGCCTCTGTCTCCCACGTCCTGGAGTTAAAGGTGTGTGCCACCACTCCCTGGCCTCTAGTGGCTTAGCTCTGTACTCTGATCTTCAGGCAAGCTTTATGTGTTAAAACACAAACAAAATATCACTACAGTGTGGTGGTACACACCTGTAACCCCAGTTCTCTGGAGGTTAAAGCAGGAAAATCTTGAGTTGGAAACCAGTCTGGGCTGCAAAAAGAAAAAAAAAGATTAAAAGGTCAGATGTGTGTGTGTGTGTGTGTGTGTGTGTGTGTGTGTGTGTGTGTGTGTGTATGTATATGCTCAAAGAGTCTCTAGGACAACAGCCACCATCTAAAATTTGGTTGTGTGGTTCATGGGTGGGGGCGGGGTGGCATGATTAACTGTTGAAAAATGAGAGGCAGTAACTTTTCACTAAGCTCTTGTATACCTTGCATTTTGACCATGTGCATTGCCCAGCCAGGAAGATAATGATTATTTTTAGTGTGTCCACTTCTCAGTGGCCCCCTCAAGAGGCCAAGGTCTTGCTCTAGTGGCACTGTGTGATTTGGAGTGTTTCTCCTTCGCCTGCCTTCCAGGCCCCAGGGCGTTATTTCACTGCCCTCCATGGCAGCAGACCCTCAGGAACAGAACTGCAATTTGGAAAAAGTCCCAACTGGTTTGAAGCCAAGTCTGGTAGCTGTTGATTTTGACGAGGGATGATGCAATTTATTTGTTAGTTTTCTGCCTCATTTCACTAAGAAACTAAGGGGCCTAGAGCTGGTTGGAGAGCCAGTTCCCTTATGTGTTCTAGGGATGGTTCACAAAGCCCCAGCAATGGCCTTTCAGTAGCGTCGCAGAAATGAATGCGCGGTGCCCTACATACCCGTTTCTTTGGGCTGTGGATGACTGAAGCCAACATCAAGGGCCTTTAGTGGAAAAAGGAGTTTATTGATCCACGCTGAGGGCAAAGCATGAGAGCGCTCAGCACGGACGGCTGCACCTAGGTCAGCAGTTTCTCCTCCCTAGCTTGCTAAGGCTAGCACGTAGACAGCCCCCACCCTAGCACAGGGCGGGAAACAAGGCCACCGCAAGAAGCCAGTTTAGGAAACCCCATTCCATTCAAAAATCGCAAAGGAGATCTTTGATTGGCCCTGTTCCGGCTCCATACCCCAATTCTCCCTCTTAGGAGATGCAATGACAGGGCCGGCTGGGATCAGAGTCACGCTGTGCCTTGGGCTGGAGAGAAGAGGTGCAGGGTCCTCAACATGAAAGGGCAGGAAAGCTTGCGGACTATGTTAAGTGACAATGGCAGCGGAAGGTACTGCCTGGGATGTGTTAAGGATCCACACAGCCTCCAGAATCCTCTCGAAGCATACAATCTAGTTTGGGAGCTGGGACCCCAAAATAACTAGAACATAACAGCTTGCACTGACTTGAAGGTTGGATAAGAATATCTGGAACTCCTCGTCTACCTCATAAGCTTGTCTCGGGGATAAAAATTAGATGCTTAGATGCTCCATGTGAAAGGTTTTGAAAAGACAGCAGTAGCGAGTCCTTCACAATTCACATGCTGTAGTCACATCCAGTCTGGGGCCAAACCCTAGACAGACCCTCACCGTGCTGAGCTACCAAACTGGGACTGACACCAGTTCGTGCTTCCTGAGCTTGTTGGAGACCTGGGGGATCGCAGGCGTGGCATCCCCAGCAGGGACCAGTACATATAAGGCATTGTTGTTGTTATTATTGTTGTGAGCTTTATTGTCTCCTGGGCCTGTTCAAATGACCATCATGCAATCCCGCGAGGCTGCTTGTCCCCACCCTATGACTAAGAACACTGGGATTAGGGAGGTAAAGGACATGCTGTCTAGTAACTCTTTCTTACCAGCCCTGGACAGGACTATGGCTCCTAATCCAGTGCTCTGTTTCTAGGGTCAAAGCTATGGGCTACTAATCTAGGGCCCTATTTCTAGGGTTTGCGTTTCAGAAGACTCAGTCCTGAGAGAGACCTATAGAGGGCAGGGAAGGTGAAGAGCCACAGAAATGTGCCTGGAGAAACGTAGGTGTCCTTGGGGGTCAGTGACTGGCCTGTGCTGAGTGGAGGGGGAAGTGCAAACCCACTTGAGGGCCTCATCTCTGTTGGGGTTCTGGAGTGACTGAAGCTTGCCACCCCCTCCCCAGCCTTCCTTGACACCTATATCTCGCCAGGCGCCTGGCCCCCATCCCCAGAACCCCTCTCCTGGTACCTTGCTTCCTAGCCCATGCGTTCATCCCCTCTGTCAGTACCAGCTCTGGTATTTCTCTTTGGCAGCTGTTGCTGCCAGGGAGAAGGCTGGGTTGACTGGCGCTCCTGACAAAACACAAGCCCCTGGTGTGAGTGGGTGGGGGTGGGTAGGGGGGATGAATCAGAGAAGGGGGTGAGGGAGATAGGGGCTGCAGGAGTCAGGCGAAGGCAATGCAGGGGAGTGCTGTGACTACATACAATTGGACACAGCCATCAGACTCTTTCTGGAAATTATCTTTCTGGTTATAAACTTGAGGGAAACAGGAGGCCTACCCTCCTCCAGAGGGAAATGAGATTCGGATCCAGAGCCCAGGCGTCAGTAGTATGCATAAGCAGTCAGGCACTGGCCAGGGTAACTCTTTTGTGCCTCCCACCCCCAGGCCTGCCTAGAAACCCCTTGATGGGCTAGTAGACTCCTGTCTGGCCTTTACCCCAGTGGGTGGAAACCTCAGCATCTTCTAGCAACTTTTGCAAATAAAATACTTTGGAATTCCTTCTTGTCCATTTCAACGACCTAAAAATCTCTCCTTGGAGAAAACAGGAGGCCTCAAACAAATGAAAATCTCTAGCCTGCTTTCCCCAGGGTAAGGTAGGCCTCCAAATGTAAAAAGAGTCCAGCCGGGCATCTCCTGTCTGCTAGCTACCCTGTGAAACCCAGCAGGCCTGCCTGTCTTCCGTCCTCTTGGGGCGGCTCAGGGGCGCAGGCCTCTTGCAGGGGAGCTGTCCTCCCCGCCCCCTCGCTTGAGGCCGCCCTTTCCTGGCAGGACAGAGGGATCCTGCAGCTGTCAGGGGAGGGGCAGCGGGGGGGGGGGTGATGTCAGGAGGGCTACAAATAGTGCGGACGGCTAAGGGGCCCTGTCTCCCATCTTCATATCCACTCTCCAGCCGGCTGCCTGCCCGCTGCCTCCTCCGTGCGTCTGCCCAGCCTCGTCCACGCCGCCACCATGAGCCAGGCCTATTCGTCCAGCCAGCGAGTGTCCTCCTACCGCCGCACCTTCGGTGGAGCCCCGAGCTTCTCGCTCGGCTCCCCGCTGAGCTCTCCCGTTTTTCCTCGAGCAGGCTTCGGCACCAAGGGCTCCTCGAGCTCAATGACATCCCGCGTGTACCAGGTGTCGCGCACGTCGGGCGGGGCCGGGGGCCTGGGGTCTCTGCGGGCCAGCCGGCTGGGGACCACCCGCGCGCCATCCTACGGCGCTGGCGAGCTGCTGGACTTCTCGCTGGCCGACGCCGTGAACCAGGAGTTCCTGGCCACACGCACCAACGAGAAGGTGGAGCTGCAAGAGCTCAATGACCGCTTCGCCAACTATATCGAGAAAGTGCGCTTCTTGGAGCAGCAGAACGCCGCGCTCGCCGCCGAGGTCAACCGGCTCAAGGGCCGCGAGCCGACTCGCGTAGCCGAGCTCTACGAGGAGGAGATGCGCGAGCTGCGGCGCCAGGTGGAGGTGCTCACCAACCAGCGCGCCCGAGTCGACGTGGAGCGTGACAACCTGATCGACGACCTGCAGAGGCTCAAAGCCAAGTGAGGGCCCAGCGCCTTCCAGATCTTTCCCTTTCACCCCATCCCCCTGCAGGGAACTAGGCACCCCCTCCGGTTCCCGTGTTTGGAGAAGGTCACCCCCCGGTGTTCCCTAAGAAGAGATGGATCCCGGATCTTTCTATAGCTCCTTCTATGTAACACTGGAGTAGTTTTCTTGGGGAGGTAGATAGAAGAAATGGTGGCCCTTGGGAGGCCTATTGCACGGTAGGCAGCTGTCTTTGAAAGGATGCTCAGTTGCTGGTGGTACTGCAATGACCACTAACAGAGGCAAGGTAGAGGGCCAGCCAGCGCATGGTCAGAGGGAGAAGAGACTGGCGGGAGCCTGGAAAGCTGGATGACCTGGGAAGGGCAGGTGGAGGGAACTCAGACTGTAACTTTCAGCTCAGTTGTGATGAGGCCCTGGGAAGGGGTGGGATGGGAGCTTAGCCCCTGGGCCTAGCTGAGGCTCTGCTATTGTACTAGGTAAACGAATAGGCTTGAGTAAAGGGGACAGTGGGTAAGGCCTGTGGCCCTTTTAAAACTCAAGAAGACCAGCCCATTTCCACCATGATCCAATAAGAAAAGACTGAGCGGTTCGAATGATTCTGGAGGATTGCTGTGAGTTCTAGGCAAACCTGGGATACGGAGCAAGTACCACGCCAACTGGGCTTATGTAGCAAGGCTTGTTTTAGACAATTTTTTTTTAAAAAATCGAAAAGCAAAAAAGGCTTTGTATATTTACGGCCCTACTTCTGTTTACCCAACTGAGCAAAGTCAACTTCTTGCCCTGGAAGTCACAAGCATTTATTTAGCAGCTACATGGGTCAGGCTAGGCCTGAGAACACAGAGTTGGATAAAATAAAACACAGTTCCTAACCCCTGGGAGGTCAGTCTATTTGGGACATAGACTTCAAGGGTGTGGCTGCAGGGCTGAGACTGAGCTACTTCCTGCCCCCCCCGTGGGCGGGGCCTCTACTTTTTTTTTTCTTCCTGGGCCTCTTGTTTCTACCCAGCAACCAGTGCTTGTCCCTGCGTCCTGAGCTGGCTCCCTGATAGGTCCCTAGTCAGTGGTTTCTATTGATGGCTCTGTCCCTCACTATTTGCCTGTGTGTGTGTCCTCCCTAGGCTACAGGAGGAAATCCAACTGAGAGAAGAAGCAGAGAACAACTTGGCTGCCTTCCGAGCGGTGAGCCTTCTCTGGCCCCCAGCAGCCCTCTCTCTTTTCCCCGCCCTGGCTCCACTTGAGCTGTTCCAGGCCCTAACGTCATTGTTTCCCATATCCAGGATGTAGATGCAGCCACTCTAGCGCGCATCGACCTGGAGCGCAGAATTGAATCACTCAACGAGGAAATCGCATTCCTGAAGAAAGTGCACGAAGAGGTAAGTACCATGGCCCTTGGGTGATGGCAAAAGCATCTAGACAATGGGGCTGACTCTGAAATGGAGGTGTGAAGGTGCTTTGGGAGGGTCTGGAAGGAGACTGATGTCGAGCTGTGTCCTGCAGGAGATCCGTGAGCTTCAGGCCCAGCTTCAGGAACAGCAGGTCCAGGTGGAGATGGACATGTCCAAGCCAGACCTCACAGCAGCCCTCAGGGACATCCGGGCTCAGTACGAGACCATTGCGGCTAAGAACATCTCTGAAGCTGAGGAGTGGTACAAGTCCAAGGTAGGTGATCTGGCCTGGGGACCCTGGCACATCCTCTATCTCCGTGTGAGATGTTTCCTGCCCCTGCCCCATGGAGTAGGGTGAGCCTGGCATTTCCATACTCCCTCGCCCACACTGCATCGCACTCTGCATCCCGATCCTCTCCGTCTCAGAGCCCCTTTCTCTGCCCTCAGGTCTCAGACTTGACCCAGGCAGCCAATAAGAACAACGATGCGCTGCGCCAGGCCAAGCAGGAGATGATGGAGTACCGACACCAGATCCAGTCCTACACCTGCGAGATCGATGCCCTCAAGGGCACCGTGAGTCCCTCCCTATTCCCACAGGCTCCGCCTCTTTCTGCCCACAGCTTAGTTCCACATCCTCGCTCTGTGAAACTTTGAGCCCCTCTGGGACCTCCCTCTCCTCAAGGGTACAGAGAGGTAAAGGCAGATGGGTGGATTTCTATCACCCATCTTATAAGGAATCAGAGGACTCCTGGGGGTGTCTCCCTGTGTAGGGTTGGAGGGCTACTACAGATGCTCCTTATTAGATGGTTTGTTTTGAATGGCCACATAAGACTTCACTAGAGCTCAGGGTTCCATGGCTAAGAAAGAAGCCTTTGACGATTCTTCTACCTGGCCGCGATCGTGGGTAGTTGCTTCCGACCTCCAACACTGGGTCTCCTCCCACCCCCATTCTCTAGTGCCCTTCTTCCTAGATATGCTCTGGACCTATCCTTGACTTGGGCCCCCTCATCCCCTGCAGAACGACTCTCTGATGAGGCAGATGAGGGAGCTGGAGGATCGCTTTGCCAGTGAGGCCAGTGGCTATCAGGATAACATCACACGCCTGGAGGAGGAGATCCGGCACCTGAAGGATGAGATGGCCCGCCACCTGCGGGAGTACCAAGACCTGCTCAATGTGAAGATGGCCTTGGATGTGGAGATTGCCACCTACCGGAAGCTGCTGGAGGGCGAGGAGAGCCGGTGAGGATTTAGGTGTAGGGTAGGGTGCTGGGAGCCCAGTTCATCACGGATGATCTCAACAAGACCTAGAAACGGTTCTATACGAGAGGCCACTATTCTGCCCATCACAGAAAATTAACCAGGGCCACCTGGGTAAAGCGAGATGTAATTAACAGCGTTTTATAAAAAGAGAAATGTAAGTATTCCCTTATCTACCTTTAGGATTAAGAACCCGCAGCATAAAATCATATTCAGCAATCAGTAATAAAATAGTACTGCCAGTCTAGGGAGAGATGAAAGCGAGTGGAAAATGATGAGGAAGGAAAGGGAGGGGTCCGCGAGAGACAAACAGAAACGAGGCAGGAAGCCTTGTACATGAAAGGCCTTCGAGAGAGGAGGCTAAAGGGAGTGCACATGCACACACTCAAAGGGAAAGACACAGATGATGTGCTGGGAGCATCCCGCCCGAGCTCCAGACGTGAGCAACAGGAGGGTAAGAGAGTCTTCTGGGAGACAGCCAGAAAGACTGTGGATTTGGATTTGACTGGCAGTTACATGGAGATAGACACTTCTCAAAATTCTCTAGATGTACCCTAAAAGTTTGCCCATTTCATTGTATGTAAGTTAACATCAATTTCAGACAGATCCATTATGCCAAGAAATGGTATCATCAATACTCATAAAAGTGTGGCAGCCATGTTTGTGTATGGACTTACTAGGAGAATTTTTTTTTAACTAGGAGAATTTAAGGTTTTTTATTTGTTTCTTTCTTTTGAGAAGGACTGAAGGTAGCTCAGGCTGGCCTCAAACTTGCTATGTAGTTCAAAGTCATCTTTGTCTTGACCCTTGTCTTGTCTCCATTTCCTTAATGCTGGGACTTGGACAGGCTGTGCCAGCATGCCTGGTTTATATGGTGAGGGGATTGAACCACAGCTTAGTGCATGCTAAGCAAGCCCTTTACCAGCCCAGCTACATAAGCAGTCCCTGCGTTTTGTAGAATGACATCTACATCTAACACAACGTGGATGACCTTTTAAGGTAGCTGGGGCCAGATGCCCTTTTCTAGACTAAGCATAGATGGTCCACTCCTGGATCTGGAATGCCTAGAGGGTAGACACAAAGTGAGTGTCACAGCTGCTGTTCATGCCTCCTCTAGTACAAGGAGCAAGGAGGACCTGGGAACCTGGAGGGTACAGTGGGGTTAGGCACCTTGCTGTTGTGCCCAAGGTCAGGATTAGAATGCATGGTCTTTCTAGAAAGGGCAATTTTTGGGACAGCTAGAGTTAGTTCTTGATCTTGGCATTATGGGTACTGA
Organism: Ondatra zibethicus; assembly: GCA_004026605.1. NCBI lineage: Eukaryota > Metazoa > Chordata > Mammalia > Rodentia > Cricetidae > Ondatra > Ondatra zibethicus. The sequence goes on along the minus strand of PVIU01007844.1, from coordinate 68,714 downwards.
GAGTATTGGGCTAGGGGGTTGGACAGCTAGAAATGGTGATTTCAGGGAGAGATTTGAGTGTTCTTAACCCTTTGGGGTCATGGTCTCTCCCTTTTCAGGATCAACCTTCCTATCCAGACTTTCTCTGCTCTCAACTTCCGAGGTGAGTGTGTGCTGGTTGGTAGGGGTGGGACTGCAGGGGCCAGGGAGTCAGCTTGGGTAGCCCAAGCCTTTTAGAAGAGAAGGATAGAACCCTGGAAGAGACCAGGCATGAAAGAGAAAGAGGGCTGTGATGAGGCACCGAGGTGGGGGTAGGGAGGGGGTGTTGGTTTGTGTGTCCTACTGTGCTGACTGCATTCCCTCTACCGTCTGGATTATTGGGTCTTAAGAATCAGGATATGTTCTGAATAGCAAACTCTGGAAGCTGCAGGGGTGTTCCCCTGGCAATAGGAGCATCTCGCTCTCTGGGCAGGAAGGTACCCCTTGCTCATGATCGGTCTGGCATGCTGCCAGAGAGCACTTGGCACACCATTCTCTGGCTGTTTGTTGAGTGCCTTGTTTGTGGGGAGCAAGATGTTGGATGCACGGTTGAAAAAAGGAAGCCAAATTTTAGCAAAGCCAAACAATGAAGGGAACGAGCTTTGAGGGCATTCTGCCATTCTGACATTAGTAATATGCAGATCGAGTGGCTTCCCAACCCCGGAGAGCAGAAAAGCGCTCACTAATGATACATTAGGAAAGGGAGTCGGAGATCTTGGCAGCCTCTGCTTTCCTAGATCAAACCTTTTACATCTTCGATGTTCATTTCCATCAGGAAAAATACATGCTGTGCTCCATCGAGTCAAACGTTCATTACAGGCTACTTGCTTGCTAAGGGATTCATGAGCGCCAAACTCCTGACACCAGGGAACTAAATGTGACCCCCACTATGAAACTCAGACTTCTCTTTTCACTTCGTTGTTTATTCAGTTACTAAGTATGCATTTTGCATATAAAATTACTTTTGCTGAAAATCAGTAGCCCTGAGCTACTAAGGGAGGCATCATGGCTGCTGTTTCCCAGAGAGGAAACTGAGGCACAGTAGGGCCAGTGGATCAGCACAGTCAATCAGTGACCAGCTTTTGCATGAAGACATCAAACAGCTCATCCAGAGAAAAAGAACTGGAGCCTCTAAGTTCCTCCAACAGGTCCACAGGCCTTGGCTTTGGGCTCTCTGTCTTAGAGGAGAGTTCAAGGATATATACTTATGCAGGACTCTTCTGGAAATCCAGAGACAGAGAGGGAATGAAGAGGGCTAGGGATCATGAGTACTGGGGCTGGGCCTTGGGTCCCCTGCTATCCTGTACCAGCATTCTCAACATCATCTTTTGGCTCTTGAAGTCATGTTTTCAGCAGCAATGGCCCCTGGCTCTACAGAACCATCTGTTGGGTGCTGGGTTCAAGGATCAGGTCTTGAAGAAGTCAGGTTGTCATGAGGAAGGTGGAAATTAGCTAGAACAATGCAGCCCGGGGTGGAGTTCCATCCATGGTGCAGCCTAGATATGAACTTAGCCAGGCTGAGCATGTGGTGGGTTTATTACAGAAACCAGCCCTGAGCAAAGAGGTTCTGAAGTCCACACTAAAAAGACAGTGATGATCAAGACCATTGAGACCCGAGATGGAGAGGTGAGTGATCTGTTGGACCCCTTGTCCTTGGTGGGAGTAATGGGGGTGTCTGCCAGCCAGGTGTCTTTCACCAGCTGGGTGATTCCCTACCCTGAATGGGGTAAGAAGGTTCTGCTGCTCTGGGATGGAGTAAATGGGGCTGAGGCTTTTTCTAGCCAGCAATGGATGGACTGGACTTCTCCACCCGCTTAGGTCGTCAGCGAGGCCACACAGCAACAACACGAGGTGCTCTAAGCCGGACACTGTCCTGGCCCCATCTGCACTGCCTCCTGAAACCAGCCTCTTCCACTCTCGGATGTCACACCCAGCCACTTTTCTTCACTCACAGCCTCTGACCCCCTCCTCACTGATCACCCCCTTGTGGTCTTCATACTGCCCAGGAAACACCCCAGGCACCTCTGCAGACCTTACTATAAGTCCTGGCTGTCGGCAGTTGCCAATCCTGGCTCTTCAGATAGAACCCAACTCAAGTCATGGCCCCTTCCCTCCCATCCTTGTAACCTCAGGCTCTAGCCTTTGGCTTTGGAGAGGGTACCAGAGAGAGTGTTGGGATCTGGAGGACATCCCCACATTCGACCCCCAGCCTGGGTCAGAGACAGAGTGAAGCCTTCTCAGCTGAGATGGAGAGAAGGGGGCTGAAAAATGTCCAAATGGCCCCTCTCTTTCCCATCCCAGCCCAGGATGGGCCTAGAAGAGCTGGGGCTGTAAGAGGGAACCCGAAGGTGCTGGATGTGGGAGCAGGAGATACAGAAGGAGAGCAGGTGGGTGAGAAGCTAGAGGGGAAAGAAGAGAGAGGCAGAGAGTGGGCTCAGGCTGGTGGGAGGGTCCCACCTCCCGCACCAGCCCCTCCCACTGCAGGGGCCCTGGACAGAAACAATAAAGAGCCAAGCACAAACCTACACGCCCCTGCTGTCTTGACTGATAAGTCACTTGGGGGCCCTGGACCCTGCCATACCCCCATTACCCTGAGATGGACTGTGTCACCCTCTTGCCCACCTAGACCACCCTATGGGCCTTCCAGCGCTGTAGTCTATGGCAGTATAGGGGAGGTTGGATAAGGGGCTTCTGTTGAAATGTCACAATGCCGCCTCCTGCTCTACCTTCAGGTCATCTGGACATCTGGGTGAAGGTAGGAATGGGGACAGTTCTCTTGCACAAACTGGTTGTGAAGGATGCTCCCAAGGCTCCCAAGTCCTTTCCCCCAAAGAAACTGCCAGCCCCTTACGCTTGCTTTTTTTTGAGACAATATCTCATACAGCCCAGACTGGCCTCAAACTCCCTCTGTACCCAAGGTTCAACTTTAAACTCTTGATCCTTTTGCTTCAGTCTTCCAAGTACTGTTTAACCCTTTCTAAGACTCTTTAATGCACAGAGCCCAGTCCAGGCAAAATAACAATGTTCCAAAAAGAGCAGACAGAATTTTTACTTGGGATAAGAAGGCTCAACACGCTGAGAAAATGTCAGCCCATCCTTCATCCATATGCAGTTCTAATGGAATGCAGTCTAAATTAAAATACCAAAGGGAACCAGGGGAGGTGGATTGCCAGCACTCTTAGAGGAGGTTCTCAAGAGGCAGAGGCCTGAAGACCTCAGGTTCAAGGCCAACCTGGGCTACCTAGTGAGGCTCTTGTATAAAAAACAGAAACAAATCCAAACAACAACACCCAAGAACAAACAAAAGGAAGATTTGAGAGAGTTGGGGAAAATGAGAGGGGTGTATAGGAGTTATTAAAAAAGAAAGAAACAAAGAAAGAAAGAAAAGGAAAAAAAGAGAAACTAAAATAAAACACATATAAGTATTATGAGACCATGATAACTCAGCCTTCCTAGCGCTGAGACCTCTAATACAGCTCCTCATGTTGTGGTGACCCCCAGCCATAATATTACTTTGTTGCTACTTTGTGACTGCTGTGAATCGTAATGAAAACATTGGATATACAGAATATCTGATATGTAACCCTCAAAGGGTCATGACCCACAGGTTGAGAACCGCTGATTTAGAAAGTTTTATTAATGAAAAGGAACTCTAGAAGACGTTAATGTAATAAAACAAGCTTCACATATGTAGGGAGGCATTTCAATCTATGAGGGAAGACTTAATAATTTAGAGACAGTTGAGTAATCCAAAGGTCTGGGGGCAGGGAATGAAGGTGGTCTTTCTTCCACTTCTCCCTAAAACATATTTCAGGTCAGTGAGAGATCTAAGGAACATGATAAGCCCTAGGACCTGATGCTCAGTGTTGCTCCTCCCATACCTAAGCTACTGCCCTTTAAAGGAGAGGGAAGAGTACAGAAAGCAAATAGGATGAATACATAAAGGTTGCAGGTGAATAAATCAATGAGGCTTTAGCCTTAAAGTCATTCTAAAGGAGCTTTCCAAAAACTCCCCAAATCCTTCCGGGTAGTGTTGTCTTTCCTCTCCTTTTGGATGTACCCATGTTTTACCAGTTCCCCACTTTCCTGAAGCAGGCCCATTTGGAGGATCCATCCCAAGTGCCCACCTCTGCCACCTGGTCACTTCCGCCTCCCACATGCACTAATGGAATCAGCCTCCCAGAGAACATGGATTAGGATGACATTCAGTGTCTTTACGCAGGGCTAGAGCAGCAAGCATGAGCAAGGAGCCGTCTGTCTTTGAAACGCAAATATGTGCTGGCTTCCCTGGAGAATGTTTGGGCTGAGGGCCTGGCCTTGGTGGATGAGGCTGCAGTGGCCCTCTGGAAGAAATTTCTAGAGCCTTATTGCCTCTCCTTCACCTGAGGTGCACTCATCTGTTCCACACAGGGCAAAAGGATACGTAGGTCGGGGCGGGGGGGTTGCCTCACTATCCTAAAATAACACTCTGGTCCTTAGGGTGGGGGGCACTGGGGTCCCTGACTCAATCAGACCTCAGTCTTCCCTCATGTAGGAATCCCCTTCTCAACCTCATCCTACCCCATCATTTGTGGCAGCTCCCTAGAGGCCCCCTCCATGGAGGATGCTCTGAAGGGAAGCCTTTCCTTCACATACCTGCCTCCTGTAACTACAATTGCCTGTCCTCAGACAGGGGGCCAATGCTGCCGCTCACACCCAAAGGGTACATACATTCTGAGTACACCTTTTCTGAGCCTGTTCTCATGAGCTAGCAGTGACCGAGGGAATGGGACAAACAAACCCTAGAAGGTCCACATCGCACGTGGTTATGTACCTGGAGCCAGCTCTTCAGCGCACCTTACCCCAGTTGCTTCCATGGCAAACCCCCCTCTGTTCCTGGAGATGCTGTGGAGCGTTCTACAAGACTGTGCACCAAGAAGGGAACAGACAGATTTTCAGAGGCTTCCTGTAGCCTGAAGGCCAGGCTCAGGCTAGCTCCAATTCCCTCCTTGGAAGGACTGTAGAAACAGCTAGATCCCAGTGGGCACTCTCCTACCCCATCTGTCCACTCTGGCTGGACTCCAGCCCTGCCCTCTGAGGTCACTCCTTCCCCCCTCCCTCCCCTCTACACAGCTCACCAGGGCACATATGCAAATGAATCAGTGACCTTTGATACAATACCTAAAAATGTCAGCAGCCCAGGGACAGCTTTTGTCTGTTTTATTTACTACTATATCCCTTGCACCCCAAAGAGTACTTGGTACACAGTAGATACTCATTAAATATTTAAATGCTTCTTGAATGAATACCCACTGAGCATGTTTATTTACTTTTCTCTATATTAAATATTCACTAGGAAGTGCTGGTGACACTCACTTTTTCACCGATTCAATGGACATTTACTGAGATTTCCCCTCACCCCACGAGCACATAGTAAGTCATTAAGACTTGGAGGATGGGGCTGGAGAGATGTCTCGGCAGTTGAGAACACTTTGGCTGCTCTTCTAGAGGACCAGGGTTCGATTCCCAGCACCCATAGGACAGGTTACAAACACCTGTAACTCTAGTCTCAGAGGATCTGATTCGTTCTTCCAGCCTCTGTAGGTACTGCATACACATAGTACACAGATATTCACAAACACTCATACACGTAAAATAAAACAAAAATAAATAAAATCTAAAAAAAAAAACCCAAAGCAATAAAACAAAACATTTAGAAACCACTCAGAGGAGGTAGGTACAATTATTCCTAGCACTGGAGAGGTTGAGGAACACCATTTTAAGACCTGACTGTTCTACATAACAAGTTCCAAGTTGACCTCTTAAAACAAACAAACAAACGCAGAAACAACTTAGATGAAACGTTCCTTGGCCCAGAGAGGTGGCATTATCCGCCAAGGTCACACAGCCATCTGTAGCAGAGGGATACAGGGCCTCTGGAGCCCAGCTATCTTTCCATGACACCACAGACTTGTGATGAGAAGGCAGAGCAATCTGGCAGCGGGCACACCCAGGCTGGCGCCAGGATACAGGGTGCTATGGGGCTCATGCGGAGGAACAGACAAACACCTTACAGCCAGCTGTCTTGAGCAACTGGCCTGACCGCAGCTTGACCTTTTCCAATTGTCTCAGCCTGGTCCAGAAGAGGGCGCCAGCGACCAGCAGGGGCCTGAGCCTTCTCTACCCAGGCCCATATACCTTTGGGAGCAAGTCAAGGTATACCTTCTGAGTGGACACAGAAGTCAGACTACAAGCCATGTTCCAGGCTCTGTGCCAGGGCCTTTTAAATAGTTAATATTCATTTTAATATTTAATATAATTTAATACCATCACAACATAGGTCAGATCATGTAATTCTTCCCCTCAAAACCCAGAGATGCCTTCCCATTTTGCTGGGAATAAAAGCACCATGACCCACAAGATGCTAGACCATCTGGCCTTTTCAAGCTATGTGATCCATTTTACCCTGACTCTGTATTCATTTCCCCCAGTCTTGATGGTCTTCTGGCTTTGTCCAGAATCTGCCAGGTACATCCACATGGGCTAAAATGACCCTGCACAGCACCCTTTCTTTCCTCATTCTTTCAAGGCTGGCTCCAATGTTGCTGTGGAGGTGACTCCAATTACCCTATATTATTTTTATTTTATTTTATTTTATTTATTTTTGAGACAGGCCTTCACTGTATACCCAAGACTGATCTGGAATTCCCATCTTCCTGCCTAGACCTTCAAAATGCTTGAACTGCAGGCATGTACCAATGCAGGCACTCCAACTACCCTGTTTTAAGGCATACCTCCACCACATTTGTATCCCCCACTCCGTGCTGAGTCATCTACACAGTATTTCTCTCCTCAGTCTTTACGCTCTCTCTGTTGCACTGCTGTCAAATGTCTGTCTTCTCCGATACACGCAACCCCAGGGACTGGCATCTTTATCTGTTTTGTCCACGGCTATGTTCCGGGCCAATGGAATGGTGCCAGCCTCATAGGAAGAACTCAAGAAATGTTTGCTGAAGGAACAAATACACCTCAAGTTTGGCCACCCCCACGTATAGGTGAGGAAACTGAGGTTTAAAGATGTAAGTGGCTTGTTCACGGCTACACGGTCCATTTCTTTAACCAACCGACTGGCCAATCAGTGAACATTTAGGGACCATCTGCTGCATTCCCTGTATGGTGAGGCATGGTGTTAGCTAAATGGCTTTGGGCGGTGGGTTTTGTGTATGTGTGTGGAAGGCGTGGCATGCAGGTGTACCACCCATGCATGCATGTGTAGAGCCCAGAAGTTGGTGTTGAGTGTCTTCTCTATTGCTTTTCACCTTACACTTTAAAATAGGATCTCTGTCTGAATCTGGAACGTCCTAATTCAGGTAGGTTGGCTGGTTGGCTAGTGAGCCCCTAGGATCGACCTGTCTCTCCCCCTTAACACTAAGGTAGAGATACGTGTCACCATACCTGGATTCTACATGGCTGCTGGAGCCCTGAACACCCATCCTCCTGCTCACACAATAAGTGCTTTACCACTGAGCCATCCTCCTCTGAAACAAAATGAAACATTGTCCTTCCTTTGTTCTTGGGGTTCTGTGTATTATGCCTTCTCCCACATTTTTAAAAATCTTTTTAGAATTCAACTTACACTGTAGAATTCAATTCATCATTGGAGGTTGCCAGGGACTGGTAGACAGGGTGTGGCTGATGACAAAGAGGATGCACACGTGAATATTTAGGGTGATGGAACTGCTTTGTATGTTCCTGGGGTAGCAAATACACAATTTCATGCATTTGTCAAAACCCAGGGAACTGCACGTCACAAAGAGCCGGCTTTAATGTATGCGAACTACATGAAAAGTCATTCCCTAAGGCTCTTAATCTTTATGGACATAATTCAGCGTTTAAATTGTTTCTTCTGTACTGTGCACCTGGGAATGCATGCTCACGCTCACAAGCACCATTGCACACATGCATGCCCGCCCCCTCTGCACACACACACCTGTACAATGCACACTTTGACTCCAGTTTCAGTTAGAAGATTGTTTATTTACCCAACCAACAAGTCAAGAATGCTTTCTCCCCCCATCTCTGAACGACCCTGGCTTTCAGCTCTTCCCATGGTTCATCCCTTTAGAGCTCAAGGTCAGGTCTGGATCTCTAAAGGGATGTGTGTGCGCGTGCGCACGTGTGTGTGTGTGTGTGTGTGTGTGTGACTGCAGATGGAACTGAGGGTCTCAGAAATCCTAATTCTGAGGTTCTCCCTAGATCCAATACCTTAAGCTTCTTTGGTTGCTGTTTTGAAATGTAAATTAATATGCTGCTTTCAGAAATAACACAGAAAGCTCCTGTGGACACTTCACTTGGGTATTTCCAGTGGTGACATCTTGTATGAATACCGGGAGAGAGACACTGGCATGGTATAGCCATCTTATCAGATCTACCGGTTTTATATGCACTCTTGTTTATATGTGTGTCTCCCCAGGAGGTTTCTCTCTCCTGGATGAGAAGAGCATCTACACTATTGTTCAAGAGTTCTGTGTGGGTCTCAGGCTAGACCCACTAACTGTTAACCCTTGACCTCTGACCTCCATGTGGGAAGCCTCTCTGCCTTGACACTTTCCCTGCCCTTCCCTGTTGATGTGCCCTTCAGAGTGGGCACAGCCGAGAAAACCGGGCACCTGGGAAGATGGCGAGGGACTGCAATCTGTGTCTAGTGGCCTGGGCACCTGTTTACTCGTGTGTGTGTGTGTGTGTTTGTGTGTGTGTGTTGGGTATGCATATGCAGGTATCAAACCTTTACAAGTTTGGACAAAGGAATCATCTACTACAGCTTGCAGTCACTCACAGAGCTTCCTGCCTTCGGAATGGAGTCCTTTATGATCAAAGCTTTTGCCCTCATCCACACAGTAAGCCCTCCAAACCCCTCTTCTACCTAATGCTGTTCCTCGGTCTCCACTGCCCTCGCTGCTATTTGCTGCTGGTTGCAATCCTAGCCCCCTACCGCTTCTACAGGTGAGAGCAGATTGTGAGAGGATTGGTAGTGACCTGGCCGGTGAAGGTGGGGTGGTGGTGGTAGTCCACCTAGGACCAACTAGGAGCCAAAAAATCCACCCGAACTCCAGGGTCTGGGTCTTGGTGCTTACCAGCTGTAATGGAGGTGTTGGGAGAGCCCACTGGTCCCTCTGCTCACTCCACCGGGGCCTGTCCCTCCATGAACCTCTCAGACATCTCCTCTGGACCTTCCCTCTTCCTCTCCAGCAGCCTAGTGAGGCTGGGGCGCTGGGGCTGAAGAAAGGAAGTGGGCCTGAGCCCAGGGGTAACTCAACTCCCCAGCTCACGCAGGCTGGGGGGAGGGGGACAGACATACTGTGGGGGAGGAGATTCTTTTAGGCCAGCGCTGGGCGATGGGGGCACTGGGAGAGAGAAGGAGCCACAGGGAGTCCAAGTCCCCTCCTCTGCTGCCCCCTCCCTCCACTGCTCATTCGCAACCCGAGCCGGGGGGCCTAAAAATAGTCCCCGAGGCGCAACCGCGGGCGGCCCTGGTGACCTTCTGGGTAGCACAGGCCGAAGGCGGGCAGGCAGCAGGAAGGCCGGCCGCCGGCCCCACAGGACCCATCTCCTAAGGCACCATACCCCCCAGGGCGTCCTCCCGGCCAGCCAGTTCTAGCGTCCCCAGACCCCCTAGTCCAGCTCACAGAGAACATGCAGAAAGGCCGGGGCACGCGAAGCGAGGACGCCGGCACGAGGGCACCTCCCAGCCCCGGGGTGCCCCCGAAGAGAGCCAAGGTGGGGGCCGGCAGAAGGGTCCTCTCCACCGGGGCAGGGGCCGGGGCGCCGGTCTTCCTGCGGCCCCTGAAGAACGCGGCGGTGTGTGCGGGCAATGATGTACGGCTGCGGGTGGTAGTGAGCGGGACACCCGAGCCTAGCCTCAGCTGGTTCCGGGATGGGCAGCTCTTGCCCACACCGGCCCCAGAGCCCAGCTGCCTGTGGCTGCGGAGCTGCGGGCCACAGGACGCCGGCGTGTACAGCTGCAGCGCCCAGAATGAGCGGGGCCAGGCCTCCTGCGAGGCTGTGCTCACAGTGCTGGAGGTCAGAGGTAATGCAGAGGTGGGGCCTGCCGGGCAGGGCTGGGGGCACAGGGGTAGAGACAGCTGCCCAGGCCACGCGATGCAGGTTGCAGTCCCTCGCCACCTTTCCAGGTGCCCAGTTTTCTCAGCTGTGCTCACTCTGAAGGGCAGATCAACAGGGAAAGGCAGGGAAAATGTGACAAGGTAGAGACGCTTCCCACATGAAGGTCAGAGGTCAAGGGTCAGCAGTTAGTTGGCCTAGCCTGAGACCCACACAGACCTCTTGGATGATAGTACAAAAACTCTTCTAATCTAATAGAGAGAAACGTCCTGGGGAGAATTGCTGTCTTCTGCTCCAATGACAGGTTTGAGACCAGGTGACCAGCCCCTCATGGATATGTGTGTTCCTCTGAAGGGGCCAGTTCCCCTGCTCAGGGCGCATGGGAGGAGGATGGCCAGACTTTCTCTCTTGAAGATCAATGCTGGGACAAGGACAGTGTGGTCAGGACCAGGCAAGGTGGAAGGGATCAAATGTGTATGAACAGGGTTCTAGGTTTCAGCAGAAGCTAGACATGAGAAGTGGTTGCTTGAGAATCCACGTGTGTGTACATGTGTCTCAGACATTTGTGAGTTGTAGGAGGCTCCAGACTCTGGCGGTGTTAATACAGATATGTAAGATGAGGGTGGATGGAGATGGCATTGAAAGCCTGTGGAACATATCTGCCGAGGTGCCCAGGTAAGCATCCAGAGGACACACTCGGGGCTGGTGCCCTTGCTTTACTGAGGGCAGAGTTCTAGGCTGATGTATTGAAGTGGAAGGGGAGGGGCAGGAGCCTCAGTCTTGTAGCGTGGTCCTGTTGTAGCTGGTGGAGGTGTCAGGCCAGACTGACAGTCCTTGGGTCAATTTTGGGGTTTCCCCCTTTCAGTTTCTGAGCCACATGGGCCAGTAAATTTTGAAAAAATGGAATTTTTCAAAAATAGAGGAGTAGGTTTCATTTGGGAGAGATGCAAAGGGTTGGGGGCAAAGGGGGGTGTGTCACTGTTCTGGTCATTTGCTAAGGGGCATCTCGTTCTACTCGATGGTAAGGGTCAATCTTTGGGATCTAGGGAGGAACTCCAGAAATGAAAGACCTCAGCAAGTGGAGAGGAACAAAGTCCAAAGTGAGATGTTCTCTCTCTCTCTCTCTCTCTCTCTCTCTCTCTCTCCTCAGTGTCTTCTCTCCCTAGCTTCACTCTGCCCATTTCCTAGAGTCTTCTTGTGGTCTGGCCTGTAGATGGCCAAGGGTGGCTTCCAATTGGCCTAGAAGCTGCCAGTATAGATTTTCTTAACGTGGGTGGGTCTGGGGGCTGGAACGTGTTCTGGAAGAATTCTGAGCTGAAAGAGTAGATTCTTATAGTTTGTATTTACCTATAATCTGGAGTAAAAGAAGCTGAAAACAGACTATAATTCAAAGATTACGGTAGATAAATTAATAAGAATGCAACTGGAAGGGAAGAGAGATGAGGTCAGGAGAAGGGAAGAGAGAGGAAGAGAATGGCGGTCATAATGCTTGTTAGGTGCTGGACAGGTCTACAGAGAACTGCCGTTCCAAATGCTTCCTAGTACTGGTGAGAACAGTGTGGACCAGAGAGGAGGGAGGTCTGCCTGAGGCCAGTCTGGTTATGACATGTCAGGACTGAGCATCCTGTTCAGTCTTCATGATCTTGGGGCCTTTCTACTACTCAAGAAGTTCTGGGGGAGGGAAGGAGGGAGAAAGAGAGAGATTGTTCAGTGTCTTAGAATCAGCTACTAATCGGTTGGCCTGGTCTGTCTCCTGTGAAGATGAAGGCTATTTCCAACCCCCAACAGAACTGTGTTTCCTTGCTGCTTTTGAATCAGGGTGGTGCACTAGGCAGAGATAAATCCAGACTGAACATACCTAGATATAGGGGTACAGACTCCTGGCTGGGGCCATCTTGGTGAACAGTGGGGGTGAAGGGCTTGGAGTGAAGAAAGTCCTTACGTGCTGTGGGGCTGGCTTCAAGGCCTCTGATGTTCACAGTAGATGGGAAGAGAGGATTGAGCTGAAGCATGTCACCTTTGAGAACATGCCCAGATATACAGACAGACCCAAGGTGGCAAAACAGTTCTGCCGGGGAGGGTGGCTTTGGTGATGTTGGAGGGTAAACTAGACAAGTCTGGCTTCTTCTCCTTCTGTTGCCCATCCCTCACATCCCTGCTCAGTGACAGCTCCTGGTTCAGGCGAGCTGAGCCAGCAGCTTGGCATCACTCAGACATCATAGAAAACGCTCTTATTTGGAATTGACAGCACAAACATTCAAGGAACTTGAGGAAGCCAAGCAAGGACCTGGCTAGAGAAGGAAGGAGCCGTTTCCTGGCCATGATGACTTTCTGGATGGGTGAGACAGGGTGATCTGAAGGCTCCTGGCACTCCAGAAGCCTGGGGTGTTAGTTCAGGATGGAAGGGTCTTGGCAAGTCTGCTACAGGGTGGGAGTTTTGTAAGATGGTAAAAGCAAAGGGTTTAGGGTGTTGCAGTAGAAGATAAAGGAGGGAAAGTGGTAGAAAATCAGGATGCTTGTAAAATCCTTAACATGTATTAAGGTGTGCTATCTCATTTAATTATTTAATCTTCCAAACTCTCTGATTATTATTTGGACTTTATTAACATATAAGACAGCCGGATTCCAGTTTACCCAAGGTTAAATGGTAGTGAGTAAGGTAGCAGGGTTAGGCCTGGAACGCTGGGTCTCTGAGTCTGGTCCTCGTTGCCCGTCTACAGAAAGGAAGGTGAAGGCCAAGTGAAGAGCTTCTCTCCACGCCTACCTCTCTCCTGTCAATTTCCCACTCCTCCAGCCTGCCTCTAACACAGGTGGGCACTCTCTTTGGAAGCCTTTGACCCACATCCTTACACGGCTCCTCAGCAAGTGACCAGAACAAGTTAAGTGGTGCCCTCAGATCATGGGGCATGTGTGGCTTAAGAGGAGGCCTTCTTGCACTCCAGGGCAGGGGGTACAGAGCAGCTGAGAGAAGAGGCAGCCAGGGGGATCTGGTATGTGTTAGTTGAAACTTTATAGTGAGGATCTGAAGATTGGTGTTAATCAGAAAGGCCAGTGGTCAGCAGATGACAAGGAACCATCCTGAATACTTGAAGGCATGGAAGGGAGAGGCTCGAGTTAGATGGCAAGAGTGACAGGTTAGGGCAGGAAAGGAGAGGAATGCAGTAGAACCCTCCAGGAAGGACTGTCCTGTAGTTACCATCTTTCCCACCTGGACTTGGACTGCCTGTATTAAAGTGCCATGAGAAACTACTGTGGAATTGGAAATGGGAAAAGAATCTCCATTCATGTGTGCATAGCACAATACGTGCCAATCGGAGAAAGGAGGAGGGGCCACAGTGGAACACCAAGGAACCCTGGGAGGGAAAAGAGAGGAGCTGAGAAGCCTCCTTCACTTTGCAGATCAGAGCAAGTCCTCCCTGAAGATCTGGGCAGAATGGGGGATAGATAGTCACTTCTCCAACAGTTTTTTGGGAATGAGCTGGGGCGGGACAGAGAGGAAGGAAAGGTTGGATGAAAGCGGCTGTTTTAGATTCACCACCTGTTCCCTACCGTTCCTGCTCCTTACCTATTGCTCACCTGTGACTCACTTCCGTGTTGATCGAGTGGTCTACTATGTACCAGTTGTCTACCTTTTGGGGCACTTAGGGTATATAACCGGGCGCGGGGGGAGAACCAAAAGCTATGACTGAAAGACAGACAATATGAGGCACCATCCCTGTACAGTAGGAGAGTTACAGAGTAGGGTGGGATTAGAGGAAGGGAAAGAGAGGAGCTGAACACAGGCAGGAAAGGAAGGTGGAGGTAAAAAGACTAGTGTGTGTGGCTCAGAGGAAGGTCTGCCAAGAGATCAGGGCAGGCAGGGTCTTTTAGAGATTTTCCAGCTAAGGGGAATGCTGGCAGGGCTGAAATCAGAAAGTGGCAGAGGAGCACAGATGCTCTGTCATGAAGGCAAAAGTGGATGGGGGGCGCTCTTGCTGTGAGCAATGCCTCCCAGGCCAGTCCTTCAGGTTGCTGTAGACTCAGGGCAGGGACACAAAATCCTGCCAGTCGCTCTTCAAGCCCAGCTGTCCCATCACTCATGCCCGCTGCCCATTGGTTATTTTTGCTATGGAATGTGCCAGCCCCTCGGATTTTCCTAGGGAACAAGGGTTCATGTTACCCCCTCTGTCCACTCAGCTCCTCCAGCTGTGAGATGGTGTATTTGGGGGTGACCAGGGTCCTCTGGCTGGAACTAGTGTGGACAGTGCCTTCTCAGTGCACATTTCTACACACGTGTCTCCATGTGTACCATTAGCCACCTGTCTGAGAAACTAGGACACCTGTATGGAGCCAGAAGGTAGAAGGCAGGATTTTAAGCGCCCCCCCCCAGGTATGATGGTACATACCTTTAATCCTAGCATATGAGAGACTGAATTTGAGGCCAGCTTGGTCTACATAGTGAATTCGAGGCCTGCCAGGGCTATAAAGTGAGACCCTATCTCAAAACAAAACAAAACAAGATAATAATAATAATAATTATAGGATCTCAAATGTAAACAACTACAGGAGTCAGATAGAAACAAAAAATGAGGGAGGTACTGTAGTGAGCTGTTGAATGTGAGTGTGTTGTCTCACCCTAAACCAAACCAAATTCATTGGGTCTGTCTCTGTATTTATCTCAGTGCCAAGGTTTTAAAGCAATAAGGTCAGGAGACACACGAACGAACCAGCATGTGGTTCTTTATGACATAATGGTCAATAACCTATTCAGAGAATCCAGGCTCCCCAGTTTAGTAGCCGGGCATCCTGGGACAAGTGATTGCTTTGTACCTCAGTCTTCCTCCTTATGGGGATTAAATAAATTACTCACACAAAGTCCTCAGCATAATACCTAGTGCTGACCAAGAAGGCAGTAAATGTTAATAATTAGTACTGCACTCATAGCTGGGACTGGCACCACACCGGTGCATGCTGGGATGAGAAGCCCTGGAGTGATACCAGTTCTCTTAGCCTCAGCCCCTTGTCAGTTCAATGGGGATGGGAATAGTCCTAAGAGTTCTAGGCTCCTGGGGTTGTTTTGAATGAACTGAAGTTTGTAAAGTGCTGGGTACTTGGCAAATGCTAATGAAACCTAGCTATTAGGAAAGGATACTTTGTTTAGACGCAGTTTGTGTTCATGGTGCTGAATAAGGGGGGGAGTGGGCAGTGGGGGAGCACACCAAAAAATCTTGTGAGTAACTCATTTGTGGGAATATGAGTTGACTTTGATTATTAAGAATACCTATGAGCACCTTAGCCCGTGCCGTGTGGTGTGTGTGTGTGTGTGTGTGTGTGTGTGTGTGTGTGTGTGTGTGTGTGTTGTGGAGATGGATGGATGGGAGGGGACAGTACAAGGAGCATTCAGAAATTCAAGTCAAAGAGGGAAAAGCTTCCCCACTCCCCTTTTATTTTTACTGTCCTGAGGAGCCTGGGTCCAAGTCATCACGTATCCCCAACCCAAGGACCTTTGTGCTGAGCATGACCAAGGCGCCCCCACCCGGCGCTGTGCTCTGAGGTGAGATGTTGGTGCTGTCTGACAGTGTGCGTGTGCGCATGTTTGCGGAGTACGCTAGCGAAGATGTTGCTGACCTTCCATAGCCTGCCTGCTGGAGGAAAGGGGATGCGGCGAGGAGGCCGCCTCTCGCTGCCAACGAAAGTGGTCTGAACTAGAGGCTACTGCACTCCTTTCTGTGCCTCAGTTTCCCCATGTGCCCAGGGCCCGAAAGGCAGATGTGGGGTGTGGGTACTGGCTGTCAGAGTTGGGAGGTGTTCCATGGGAGAGCTGGAAAGCAGGCAAGTGCTGCCCCAGGGTGGGTAGAAGGGCTGGAAAGGGAAGGGTCGCCAGGTAGGGCTCAGGCTGGCGGAGGAGGGGCGGGCTCTGGGCGCAGCCGCCTTCCTCTTACCCCCACCCCAGCTCCCGAGGCCCGGCGGCTCCTTCCGCCACCCGCGCCGGCTCCGGCCCGCTCCCCAGCTCGCCCCCGGCCCCGCCTCCGACTCCGCCCCGCCCCCGCCTGTCCCCTCCTCGCCCGGCCGCCGGCCCGGCCCCCTCCCCCGCCATGAAGAAGCTGTGGGTGAAGAAGCGTTTCCAGGTGAGGGCTCCGGGGGCGGGCGGCGCCGGGAGGGGGCAGGAAGGGCTGGGCGCCCCGAGGGAGGGCGGGTCACCGCGGCTGGGCCCAGGGGAGGGGGCGCTGGAGTGGCGCTGGCCCCACCCCAGCCCTGCGGAGGGCGACGGGCCGGGCACATGGGGGGGGGGGATGCTGGCCAGCGACTGGAGAGCTCAGGCCCCTCCCCGTGCTGAAGGGCAGAAGCCCCCATCACCCCAAGCCCCTCGACCCCTGGAGGCCCCGGTTACCGTCTCAGCACGCAGCACCCACTAGCTTCTTTGCTATCTCACCCACATCCAGCCCTGGCCTCAGTCCCCGCCCGGCTTTTCCTGGGCCCCCTACTCCGCAGCCTTTGGTATTCCGGAGATCCTGAAAGCAAAGCTAATGGATCCGCGCTGAGCTCAATAAATTTCCCCAAGCTCTGTTCTGACCTCTGTGTAGTGGGGCCTCTTTCCTGCATTAGCGAGGTGCTGGCCTTTGAGAGACCTTATCCTTTGCCAGCCCCTACTCTGCCTGCTTGACACCTATCCCAGGTATCTGCCCTTCCCCGCAGCAGGAATCTGTGTCTTCGGCCCTCCATCTCTATTCATTCTAGCGCCCCCATTCCCTCTTCCCTCAGTAGGGCGGATTTCCTCTTCTCCTCCCCTGTAGCACTGGCTGTGCTGCTTTGACCCCAGGCTCACAGGCTCTAGCCCTTAGGAAGTTCTTGGGTTTGCTCCACAACCCTGCTGTTCCCCAGCCTTTCTTCCCTGGCTCCTCCCCAAAGCCGAGCTGGATAGCCCAGAGGAAGGAGAACTGAGCCATTATGACTAGAGCAACCTAAAGGCTCTGGTCTCTTTGCCCTGGCCCCTAGTATGGAGTTTTTGTTTGATAGTAGTAGATTGGGACGAGAGATATATGGACTCAGGAACAAGCCTCCCCCTCAACTGCTCGTTCTGGCTTTTCTCTTTCAGAAAACCGGCCATTCCCGCCGGGCCTTTGGCCGACTTTCCCATGGTGCGTGGACTTCGGGTTGCTGTAGCCCATGCCCACTTCTCCTCTTGGTCCATGCCCCTTCATGAGGCACCAGAGCTCTGAAGATAGCCCATGAGATGTGGAACCCCCTCCCCATCTATCCATCCCCAAGAAAGACCACTGTTCTCTGCAGCTGAGTAAAGCCGTAGTATTTGGGAAGGGGCTTCCTAGCACACTCAACCATAGGCCTTGGCTCTCTGTTGTCCATCTGTGGGACCAAGTGAGAAGCAATACATTGCCAGGTCCTGGCAACGACTACATGGCCCCTGTTTGTTATGGTACCCAAAGGGAAACTGAGGCACGGAATATGATAGCCTCTGGGATGTTGGAAAATGTTCAGGGATCTTTGCTCCTAACCTAGCCATAGCATTTTTTGAGGACCATTCAGTAGTAGAGAAGTTCCTGAGGAGGATAATTGCCTCAACACAGTGAAGACAGATGGGAATGCATTCATAAGGAAGGACCAAAGTACAGCGTAAACACTGTAGTAGACGGTGGGCTTGACTTCTAGCATTAGGGAGACAGATCTGAGACTGTGGCTGTGCACAAATATGTATGTGTTTGTGTATGAGTGTGTGTGTATGTGTGTGTGTGTGAGAGAGAGAGAGAACCAGTAAGTGCTGAGGGTACCAGAATCACTGGGTATTTGAGATGACAGTCTAAGCGTATGGCTCCCCAGTGTTGGTACATTCTGGGGGTCTCCCTCCCCTCCCCATCCTACAGAACATCTCTGGTATCCCTGGGCACCAGGGGCCCTTATAATCCCTATGTTCTGCCTGCCTTCCATGCCCCATCCCACAAACACTCTGATAACTGTCTGTCCACATCTCTCTCCTGCTGCTCCTATGGAAGCGAAGTTTTCCGCTCCTGCAGAAAGCAAAGTTACGGTAGGAAGCTGACTCCTGCCCTAGCCCCTCACTCCCTTTCCCTACCCAGTCTGGGCTTCTCCTCACCCTGTCTCAGTTACACCCTGATGCCTTCTGTTTGGTTTGGGGTTCAGGACAGCCTGGTCCTGCTGTTGGTTGCGTGCCTTGACAGTACAACTCTGAGGTGACTCCTCTTTGTTCCTGGGGTACCGGAACCTAGCCTTTTGAACCCCGGAACTTAGGGCCTTGTTATGTGGGATGCCGCTACTCAAGACCTTAAGGTGTTATGGACATGGAGAGGGTGGCAGAGGCCCTGGTAAGCCTTTAAGTGGGTGGGGGTGGCTTATGTGGAGGGGTCCATGGACGTAAGGGTGATCATCCAAGGGTGAGTGGTCCAGATGGAGCCTGGACACCAGCATGGGAGGGGCTACCTTAAGCATCCCAGGCTGGACCATGGGGAGTCAGGAGCAAAAGAGAGTAGATCGGGTCCTGGAAGCTCTCCCTGCGATTAAGATGGAACTTGCTGTGGGGGAGGCAGGAGGCGACTAGGGAAGAGTTGGAGGCATAGGGAGGAGGTCCTTGCCCACACAGACCCCTTCTTCTCCAGACTCGGAGACTGCTGAGGATGACATCAGCGATGTGCAGGGGACCCAGCGCCTGGAGCTTCGGGATGACAGGGCCTTCAGCACCCCCACGGGTGAGCTTTCTGGGTGCTCCAACAGCAAGCAGACTGGCTTCCTACAAAGGGTGCCTCTGTCTCACTGTGCTCCTTTCTTTAGGGGGCTCTGACACTCTGGTGGGCACCTCCCTGGACACACCCCCGACCTCCGTGACAGGCACCTCAGAGGAGCAAGTGAGCTGGTGGGGCAGCGGGCAGACGGTCCTGGAGCAGGAAGCGGGCAGCGGGGGTGGCACCCGCCCCCTCCCAAGCAGCCCAAGGCAAGCACAGACAACCGGGGCCGGGCCACGGCACCTGGGGGTGGAGCCGCTGGTGCGGGCATCGCGAGCTAATCTGGTGGGCGCAAGCTGGGGGTCAGAGGATAGCCTTTCGGTGGCCAGTGACCTGTATGGCAGCGCATTCAGTCTGTACAGAGGACGGGCGCTCTCGATCCACGTGTAAGTAATGGCCTCACCTGGGCCCACACTATCTCATTTCACCATGCTGCCCCTGTGCTGCCCCATCACCGCTCCATTAGCCTCCATTCAGCCTCCTCCTCCTCACCCATCTCCGTGCACCCCATTCCCCACGCTTCCACTCCTAGCACTGGCTACACTCTCTTTCCACACCACGCCCTCCTTTGCCATCGCCACCCACGGCCTCCTGCTCCCACCTGTGCAGGCTCACAGTGCCATCTTTATGGTCTTGAGGACCCCTCTGTCCCTCCTCTTCTCCTCTAAGAGCTTCAGCTTGTCAGGGCCCCTCTCCTGCCTCGCCCATGTAGGCTCCAGTTGTCCCAGGATCCCCCCCCCCACGGGCCCCCTCCGTGCCTGCTGTCTCAGCAGCTGCTGCCTTTTCATCTCTCTGCACATTCCTGTTCCCATGTGGGCCTTTTTCTGGGAGGAACAGAACCTTTCTGCACGGCAGCTCCCGGGAGAGCAGGAGAGAGCAGGGGAGCGAGACAGCACCCAGGAGAGAGAAGCCAGAGAGGTGGTCAGGGGCAGCTGGGGCAAGGGGCCTGCGGACCACGGGAGGATGTGGTTGTGGGGAGGCAGCGGGCTGAGAGAGGAGGAGGGGGTGGGGATAGGAAGCTGTGGTGGAGGTGGAGGGTTGGAGGAACAGTGACAGGGGACATGGGATGATCTTGTGGACAGCACCTGAGGATGGTCCATGGCTGACCTGGTAGGGGGTGAAGACAAGCGGAGGTGCTGGGGTGAGCTCCTGAAGCCATTTTTGGAGATTTAGGAGATGGCAGAAACAGGAGGGGGTGCATAGCGGAAGAGGGGAGTGGCTGATGAAAGATGTGATGGAGGGTATCTGGGTAACCGAAGAGGGGCTTGGTTTGTGATGGGTGTGGGTGCTGGGTAGACATGCAGGGTAGGGTAACAAGGGCTCTGGTGTGAGTTTTAAGAGGGCAGGGGAGAGGCCTAGGTCCATGGCAGGGGCCTGGTAGGCTCCTTTGGCTTATCTTATTGGTGTTATCAGACACTCCTTCCCTGCCATTCTTTCCCAGGCCCCAGCCCGAGCCTGGAGTTGCTATGGCAACTTCAGAGGAACCCATTTCCTTAGTGATATCTATGGTACAGAGTCTGGCCTGGAGCTGCTAGCTGCCGGCAAGCGGTCTCCTCTGCTGTCCCCAATTTCTCTTCTGGCTTTGCCCAGTTCCCAGAAACTGGTCCTTAAGGACTCTGCTGCCCCTCCCTCACAGTAGCCGGCCTCCTGGCAAGCATCTTAGGCTTTTCTCCTTTAGTCCTTCCCCCTCTTCCAGGCAGGGGCGGGTCTACAGCGTGGGTGGTGACTCAGGTAGTCTAAAATATCCTTACATCGAAGCGTGCATAGATGCATCTTATGCTCCTGGATGTACTATTTCTTCTCCTGCCGTGTTCCCAGAAACCCAGCCGGTTGGAAGGGAGCGAAGGCTTAGGGATCAGGCTATCTGTATTTCACCCCTAATACCACTTCCTAGCTGTCACCTAGGGAGGGCACTGGCCCTCCTTGAATCAACCTCAGTCTTTATCTGTAAATAGGGACAATATCAGTTCATCCGCTGAGGGACTTTTGTAAGGATTTAAATAACTCAGTGCAGGTGGAGCCTTAATTCATGCCTGACCCACACTAAGTATTCCATGAGCTTGCTCATGAGTTTTCAGCTCTGATCCGTCAGGTATGGTAAGAGCTCTCAGACAGATAGATACCTTTTCTTGCTGGTCTTCGTGTGTGATATGCCCTTTCCCCATACAGATGGGGGAAACTGAGATCTAGCTCCTGGGCCTCAAAACTATTTGACGAGGAGGCACTTGGAGTGCACAGGCTTCTTCACTCCCCATGCCCCCACGCTCTTTGTTCTGCCCCAGTTGGTAGTTATTTCTGAGCAGGACTAATTCTCGGGGTGCCCCCTTGAAGGAGAACTTCTGTCCTTCTCAGACAGGGTTTCAAGAACTCAGTTTTTTTTCCCAGGTGGGGTAGACAGAGGCCTGTACTAGGGGGATATTGGCCAAGAGGTATGGCACTGGGATAGGACCCTGCTCTCTAAAGGCAGTTGCTTTCTGGGAGCCGCTGTGAAGGACAAGTATTCCGTCCAGACTGGGCAGGGCTGCTGTGGGGACCAGCTTGGGGCAGGAATGAGTAGGAGACACATTCCTGAGAGGAGCCCCTCCCCATCTACCCTTCGTGTTTTCTCTCACCATCTCATCTTTGAGTCCTCAGCTTCCTTCTTTTTCTCTCCCTCATGCTCAGTTCTTGCTGTGTCCCAGCTTTCAGGGCTGGGGGGAGGGGGCTGGCCAGAACCCCTGAGGCTGAGTCTGTATCTGGACCCAGCTACTAGCTGAGTCTGGTGCATGAGCCACTGGCCTCTCCCCAGCACCTGCTCTGGCTGTGCCCTCGTGGGGGTGGGGGTAGGGCAGGAAAAATCTGGCCCGTGTCACCCCAAGCCTGCCCAGCATGCCCCACTGCCCAATCCCTCTTACAAGCCAGGGGTCTTGGAGGAAAGGCCCCCTGAGTCCTCCACCCCTCTCGGCCTTGGTTCTGCAGCAGCATTCCTCAGAGTGGATTGCGCAGAGAGGAGCCTGACCTTCAGCCTCAGCCAGCCAGTGATGCCCTTCGTCCACGCCCTGCCCTTCCACCTCCCTCCAAGTCCGCGCTGCTTCCCCCACCATCACCTCGGGTGGGTAAAAGGGCTCTGCCAGGATCTAGTGCCCAGCCCCCAACTACTCCCACTTC
This sequence comes from Ondatra zibethicus, assembly GCA_004026605.1. Lineage (NCBI taxonomy): Eukaryota > Metazoa > Chordata > Mammalia > Rodentia > Cricetidae > Ondatra > Ondatra zibethicus. Next base: position 46,719 of record PVIU01007844.1, on the reverse strand, counting down.
GCCCCATCGGCGTTCTCAGGAGCCCTCGCTGCCTGAGGACACCATTGCCGAAGAGAAGCGAGGGAAAAAGCCTAAGTCATCAGGGCCGTCGCTGGCGGGCACTGTGGAGTCCCGGCCCCAAACGCCACTGAGCGAGGCCTCGGGTCGCCTGTCAGCGTTGGGCCGCTCACCCCGGCTGGTGCGCGCCAGCTCCCGCATCCTGGATAAGTTGCAATTCTTCGAGGAGCGGCGACGCAGCCTGGAGCGCAGCGACTCGCCACCAGCGCCCCTGCGGCCCTGGGTGCCCCTACGCAAGGCCCGCTCGTTAGAGCAGCCCAAGTCCGAGGGCGGCGCGGCGTGGGGCACACCAGGGACCTCGCAGGAGGAGCTGCGGTCACCCCGGGGCAGTGTGGCAGAGCGGCGTCGCCTGTTCCAGCAGAAGGCGGCCTCTCTGGATGAGCGCACGCGACAGCGCAACGCAGCCTCGGACCTCGAGCTCCGCTTCGCCCAGGAGCTGGGTCGCATCCGCAGATCTACGTCGCGGGAGGAGCTGGTGCGTTCGCACGAGTCCCTGCGTGCCACGCTGCAACGCGCCCCATCTCCTCGAGAGCCCGGCGAGCCCCCACTCTTCTCCCGGCCCTCTACACCCAAGACTTCACGGGCGGTGAGCCCGGCCGCCACCCAGCCGCCTCCTCCCAGCAGCGCGGGCAAATCTGGGGACGAGCCTGGGAGGCCCCGCAGCCGAGGACCAGTGGGCAGGACTGAACTAGGGGAAGGCCCGCAGCAGGAGATTAAGCGTCGGGACCAGTTTCCCCTAACCAGGAGCAGAGCCATCCAGGAGAGCAGGAGCCCTGTGCCGCCGGCCACTACTGATCCCCCAGAAAGCAGGACAAAAGCGCCCTCTGGTCGAAAACGGGAACCCCCTGCCCAAGCGGTGCGCTTTCTGCCCTGGGCCACTCCGGGTGTGGAGGGCGCTGTTCTGCCCCAAACCTTGGAGAAGAACAGAGCGGGGCCTGAGGCTGAGAAGAGGCTTCGCAGAGGACCTGAGGAGGATGGTCCCTGGGGGCCCTGGGACCGCAGAGGAACCCGCAGCCAGGGCAAAGGTCGCCGTGCTCGGCCCACGTCCCCTGAGCTCGGTAAGAGCACAGAGAGGGCAGAGATCAGCAAGGGTGAGCAGGCTAAGGGAACAGCAAGACTGCTTGGTGCAAACAGGTTTCGTTTGCTGCTTTTATTATTGACACAGGCGCTGGGGTTAAGGTGCCATGTTAGAATCTGTTACTGCTAAGAAGGAAATGTGAGTGTGCTCAGTAGAGCAGAGATGTGAGCGAAGCCCGGGTGTCTGCTGTATGTCCTTTAAGGTCCAGTGAACTGCAAGGCAGTGGGGCCAAGGACCAGCAACTGGAGGAGGCGCTGGCTAGAACCTAAGGAGTTTTCATGACCCCCTACCTTTGTGGGAAGAGATAGCCTAAAATTACTGAAAAACCGAAGTGTCCCTAATCCTTTACTCTGTCGAACCGCCCCCCCCCCCTCCCGCCCGCCCGTTCCAGCACTAGTCCCTGTCGCTTTGGGGCCACGGAGGTCAGATCCACACTTACCTTCTGGCTTCCCTTGACTCATCCTTGCATCCTGCCTCACTGATTCCTATGGATCATGAGCAACATCACCAACAGAATGCTACTGTCCCTAACCCTGAATATTTCTAACAGCAACCCAGGGCCCTGTACCTGGAGAAGCAGAGGAAAACACCCTTTCCCCCAGTGTACCCCAGGGTCTGCCAGTACCCGTATTATTTATTGCACTTACCGCCTTGTAATTTTCTCTATCAAAATTATTTTCCATTTCCGGATCGGCCCCTCAAAATCTTTAGACACGCGTAGGCTTCCATTCATCCTACTTCACCACCATTACTGTTTCCACCACAGTGTCCCAGATGTGTCAAGTAGGCCCCCATAGCGACGTTACTTCATTTCAGTCTCTGTGCCAGTTGCACAAGGCACTGGATGCCATGCCTTTATCTTCACCATACCGTAGATGAGGCTCAGAGAGATGCTCTCATTTGCTGAAGGTGATATAGTTAAAAAGACAGCCAACCTGGGATCCTCACTGCCCTTTCTGCTACCTATGTTGTCTCTTATCTAGCTGATAGAATGGTAGAGGTAGAAAGTACCAGGGGAGGGGTTAGAGGAGAAGCGTTTGACCAGTGTGCTAGAGGCCCTGAGTTCAACCTCCAGCATACATTCGGAAGATACCTAGGGAAAACCACAACAGTGATTTTTATCTGTGTGTATAGTGTCCAAAAGCATGCACTATAGCTTATTTCCTGTTGTATTCCTAGTACTCGGTGTTTAGTAGGCAGTTAAGGATAGTGTTGCTGTTTGCTGAAGGGTCCTAATCAAAACTGATCTTTATAGACCCTCTGACTACCACTGCCTCTTCGGAATCTGGTGGCCTTACACATTTGACTATCCCCCTCACCTCACCCCTCATTTCCCTGTGAACCTAGTGCTGCTGCTTAGGTCTTAGATGACTGGTAGCTTATTCTCTGTCCATTGCTGCTTAGACGGTCTGTGGTCCTCAGAGTGCTAGGACTGACATAAGGGGGAGTTCATGTGAAGACACCCATTGCGCATCCCACTGCCCTCCAGGAGCCAGCACCAATTGTGAATGAAGTAGACTCTCTGTTGCCCTGTACTGATGAAGAACCTTTGCTCTGGCTTCCCCCTTCCTTTGTCTCAGGGCACTCAAGACAGAGGCCTTTGCTTTCCTCGGATGCTGCCTTCCAGAAACTCCTCATGCTGAGTTTTGGTTTTCTAGGATTCTGTACTACCAATATCCTCTCTCCCCACAAATGTTCCCTGATGCCCCCACAAGGCTCACGTCCCCTTCCTCTCTCTACCCCTGCTCCTGTGTCCAGCAGAGTCCTCAGACGACTCCTATGTATCTGCTGGAGAAGATCCCCTGGAGGCACCAGTGTTTGAGATACCCCTGCAGAACATGGTGGTGGCACCGGGAGCTGATGTGTTACTTAAGTGTATCATCACCGCCAACCCCCTACCCCAAGGTGAGCTGCGGGGAGGGCTGGAGGCTGGCAGGTGTGGTGGGGAATATGTGGTATGGGGGCAGGGTAGGTTTCCCGGAGTCCTCTTATGTCAGGGAGGGGAAGAGGAAAACTGTCAGTTCACGGGGCTGCCTGGACTCTGCTGTATTCTGCAAGGTAGCCCCCTACCTCCCCAGCTCAGGGGTAAGGCAGCCTGAGCCTCTGGAGTGAGGGCAGATCCCTCAGAATTCTCCAGAGGGAGGAAAGCTGGAGGTACCCTAGTTGGTAGAGTGCTTGCCTAGCACATGCAAGATTCTAAGTTTGACCTACAGCCCTGCAGAACATGGTGGAACATCTATAAACCCAGCTACATAGTGAACCTGGGCTACATGCGTCCTATCTCATTTTAAAAGTTAAAAAATATATACGGGCATTGGAAAACATGTCGGGTGGTAGGGTGGTGGGTAGGAATGGAATTCCCCAGCAAACCCTTTGTGACCATGATGAGCTGATTCTTCCTCTTTCCCCACAGTATCCTGGAAAAAGGATGGGTCAGCACTGCACAGTGAGGGTCGCCTTCTCATCCGATCCGAAGGCGAAAGGCACACACTGCTGCTTAGGGAGGCCCGGGCTGCTGATGCTGGGAGCTACACAGCCACTGCCACCAACGAACTGGGCCAGGCTAGCTGTGCTTCCACACTGGCCGTAAGACCTGGTAGGGAGCCTTCCAGATAGGGTCCCGGTTGGGGTGAGCTGTGGCACCTCCTGATGAACGTGAAGATGTGGGTTCAGAGTCTCCGCACTTGTGCCTAAGCACTTGGCTTCCCAGTGTGTGCAACCCTTCCTAATAATGGATCTGACTCTCTGGAGGAGGCAGTTTAAGTGGTCCTGGTCTCATGACAAGGACTCTCTCATCCAGAAAAGTTCATGAAGTTGGTTAAATTCATCCTTGAACGTCCTTTAAATGTTATCTTTCGTCTGTGGAAAGGCCAATAGTCTTTGAGTCTCTAAGAAAAATAATGTCTTAGTTCAAAGGATTTAAAAGGCACCAAGTGCTTCTGAGGTCATTTCTTTCCAGGACAAGAAGAAAACAGAAAGTAAAAAAAACAAGGACCCAAGTATCCATTTCTGTTGGATCTCAGGCCCTACAGAGGCCGCAGCTGAGAGTACCAGAGATGGCCATCCTCAGCCTGTCTTGTCTATTTTTACAAAGGCCCTTACTTGGTGTCAGGCTACTTCCTTTGGGTTTCAGCCCAGTATCTTTCTGGTTCAGCAAGACTAGACCAGTATCTATATGCATGGAAATTCTACTCATTTAGGTGGTTGGATCTAACAGTGTGCTGATGCTGGGCTGTAGGGAGGGGATGAAGAGGGTGTTAACCAGGAAAGGGTACTGGGGAAGCCCACAGAGGTGGGTGTTACCAATGGGTACCCAAACTAGCTAGGAGGCCAGAGCTCAGAGACCAGTGTTCTGGAATGCTTGCGTTGAGACTTCAGTGTCCTGGAAGAGGATGGGAGTCAGCACACCATGTCTTGTGCCTTTCTTTCATTCAGTGTTGCAGGTACAAGCTCAGAAACCACATATGCATTGTTTTAGAGCTTCAGCCCTCAATGCATTCCCAATTCAGGAGTTCTTGGTGGGCTCTGGTATCAGCTTTTGGGCCGTGTTAGTTCCTTTGGTGGCATGTCTGTCTTGTGGTCTTCTTCCTCCATTCCACATGCCTCCCTGGAGCCGTTCAAGGCTTTCTCCTTTCTCCTTACCTCCCACTATGCTGAATCATGCCCACCCCTCCACTTCATGCCTCCACCCTTCCATCACCTCTGGGATCTGGCTTCTGACTCAGCTCCCAGCTCTCCTAGGAGCCCAGGCCTAGCTCCAGAACTCCAGTCAATACCTGGCTTGGACTGAGAGCTGGCAAGGGGTGGGGTGTGAGGCGCCCCAATACTGGCTGGTGCCCATCCGGGAGCCTTTTAAGGTTGGGAAAGCAGCTTGGGGACGGCAGCTGTCAGCACTTGACTGGGAGCCTCTGTGTTTGCCGCGCTGAATCTCCCGAGCGTCAGTTCCCTCATTTGTAAACCAGAGATAATTATACCATCCTCACGGATGGAAGCCAATGTGCGAATGAGCTTTATGAACTGTAAAGCTGTAGACAAATGTTAGTTGTTAGCGTTTGAGGGTGATGTTGTGCACATCAGCTCAGCTTTCCATGAGGATCTGGAAAGTGCCTTGTCCTTCCCTGCCCTTTTCTTCACGCTGTCTGTGCCTTGGGGATTCCACTCCTGCTTTTCCAAAGTCACTATCATCTAGACCCTCCCTGTTTTCCAGCGCCTGGGTCCTCAGCTTGTCACAACATCTCTGTACCTGCTTCATCCTGAGGACCCAGAAAACTTTCATTATGTCATCAGGTTATGCCAAGCATTGCAGCAGCCCCCGTAAGTCAGATTGGCTCCAGGGCCCAAGAAGCTGGCATGCAGGTCCAACCTCAGCACTGATTATGGACCAAGCTGACTTTCTTACCCTACAAGGCACTGTTTGGTCTCTAGTGGTTGGATGGAGGCCAGGGGGCCCAGAGAGTAGCTGGAGCAGGCAGAACCAGTGGTGGCAAAGACATTTGGGAATAGAAGGGGTCTCAGACCAGGCATCTGTAGGTACTGAAGAAGGGGGCTGGGAGAGTGTCTGGCTGTGGGGTACAGGGAATATGTGGAGAGAAGTGGCACTGTCTTATGGAAAGAGACTTGTGTTGAGCCGCTGCCCTTTCTTACTACCTCCCCACCCTTACACTCAGTGCCATGGAAACCAGGCTGGATGCCCAGTGCACTCTAGGGGTGCCCACCCCATCAGGGCCTGCTTTTAAGACCCATAGATGTCAAGTCTTGGTTGGGAACCATAGTAACCAGGATCTAGGCGACTCGAGAGTACAACTGTTGGCTTGGGGAACAGGGGCTACTGTGAAGGCTGTTTTGTCTGAGCCCTGAGTCCCTCTCACCCAGTGAATAACTCCTGAGCTGAGTGGAGATGAGGAGGTCTCTGGAGTGTGAGGTGTATGCCTAACTAAAGTGAAGCTTCTGATAGCTGTCACATCTGTCACGCAAGCCTCTTTTGAGGACCCCCTGATGCCAGGTGCCCTGTCTCTGAATAGTTGCTTCTATTTGCAGAGTGTCATGTACTTTTTGCAAATCTTTTCATGTGTCTTTCCTCAGGCTATATTGCATCTTGTACATGTACGTGTGCATGTGCGTGTGTGTGTGTATAGATGGAGATGTGTATGTGTTTGTACAGATGGAGGTGTATGTATGTATAGATGGAAATGTGTGTGCGTTTGTGTTATTCCCATCTTACAGATGAAAAAAACCCAATATGATTATATAGAGGTTGAACCAGGCCAGCAGTCTGGGGATCTGCCTAGGAATGTTATTAATAATATGTGATATATTAATGGAAATTACTTATCCAAGTAACAAATTAGTGTGTGTCTTGGGTAAAAACAGCCACTTTCTGGTATTTGCTGAGTGCTTCCTAGGTACTGGGCTCACTGAAGATTACATAGGCACATTTAACCCAGCTCTGTGAAGTAGGTTTGGTTGCTGTGTCCACATCCCTCATCTTACTTGTTATGCATGTTAATGGTCTCAGCCACTACTTCCCCCACCTGAGTTAGGATGCTAAGCCAGGGCAACTGGTGGCTGAATATCCCTAACCGCTGCGCTGTACAGTCTTCTTTTCTGTTACTCTGAAGAGATTGAAGCTAAGGTGTTCCCTGAGCTTGTAGGGAGGACATTGCCCAAGCCTCTATGAGTAGTCAGATTTGGGAAGGGGGTATCTCTGCCTCCTGTCTTGACTCTCCATCTCCAGCCTTTGTGGCTCTGGTCCTGTTGATTCCTGGTGCTCTTGGGTCCTTTCTACTATGAACTCTGACAGGAGGCCCTCTAGGGCTGGCCAGGAGGAAGGAGGCTCAGAGTTCTTCATTCTCCATTCCACTGCCTGCACTTCTCATGTATTTGAACCCAAGATCCAAGGTCTAGCATTTCCCAGCCAAGACCTTGGCCTCTTCACACTTTGCCTTAGCTGGCCTCATTCCTGCTTTTTTGTTTGTTTGTTCGTTTGTTTTTGGTTTTTTTTTTTTTTTTTGTCTGTCATGTAAGGATGATCTTAATGGATGAGCTATGTACTCAGTAAGACTGGTGAGGTTCTGCAGGGACAGAAAACTGGCCCCCAATATTCAGACCAGGAGACAGCCTTCACTGTAATGTAGCTTAGTCTTATATTTAAGATCACCACTAACATGTTAAAAAAAAGGCTATAGTAAATATGAATATAGTAAATATGAATGTATCATGAATACAAAAGGAAAGGGAGAAAACTGTGCCACTAACCTCTACCTTCTTTCCCTGGTCTGGGTCCTAGGTGACCATCTGCACAGTTTCAGGTTCTTCCCTAGCAATGACAGTGGCCGCTGATAGATGAGCTCGCTGAATGCCACAGTCCTGTTATCCATTTCACTAGGATCTGGACAGCACTGGAGAAAGCAGAGCACCATGGTCTGTTCAGCCAGACTCAGGCCTCTCTCCCAGTTCCTGCCTGTCAGCATCAGTGGGTACCTGTGGACTGACTCCCCAAGGCTGTTCTTTAGAATGGAGTTTATCTATCACCCACCACCTGTCACAAGAATGGAGAATAATTTAGTGCGGATGCAAACAGCTTAGCTGACCCAGAGCAATCCAGCGCAGTCATATGTGAGAAACTCAGTACTCGCCTGGCTGAGTCAGGCTAACCATGTGAAATTCTCACCAGTGTTTCATACATTTTAAACTAAACCTGAAACACCCTCAGCAGTGTTTCTTCTCGCCCCAGGGAATTCTGGGGAAACGGTCATGCCAACACTCAGAGACAAGTCCCACCTGCAAGCCCAGCCCTCATTTCCCCTCACTTGTTCACTGGCCATCACTGTGGCAGCCTGAATAGAACCTCCCAAGGCAGCACATGCGGAGGGCAGAGGCGAAGGCCTGGTCACATGGAAGTGCTGGTTAATCCCCAACCTATCCTTCTTTCCCCACAAACTATACAGAGTTCCTTTTGGACTTCAGGGCAAAGGCCAGTCCTTCAGCAGGCGTCCACTTCCTAGACAAATAGGTTACAGGTCCCTTAGGGTGCTGGGAGGTAGCAAGAGATTCCTGCTTTTTCACCCTGTTGCCCCTTTCTTTCCTTTCCTTTCTTTTCCTTTTTGTCTCTCAATTTATCTTTTTCCATTTTTAATCTCTCATTTTATTCACCAATTTTGGCTCATTTTCCAAGCCAAAGAAAAATGCAACTGAAAAAATTGTTCCACCAGTCTCTGTGTAACAACTCTGGCTGTCCCGAAATTCACTCTGTAGACAAGACTGGCCTCAAATGCCCAGAGAGCCAACTGCCTCTGCCTCCCCAGTGCTGGGATTGAAGGCATGCGCCACCACACCCAGCCCCTTGGCCCCTTTCTTCTTATTTATTTGTTTATTTATTTTTATTTTTATGTGAATTGGTGTTTTGTTATGGGTGCCAGATCCCCTGGAACTGGAGTTACAGACAGTTGTGAGCTGCCATGTGGGTGCTAGGAATTGAACCCAGGTTCTCTGGAAGAGCAACCAGTGCTCTTAACCAATGAGCCATCTCTCCCTCCATCCCCCTTTCTTATTTTGCCACCTACCTCTGTTCCCAGACAACTGACAGGCCTCTGAGCCTACACTTTCTACCTCGTGTAGGTTTTAGCTTTTTTTTTTAATTTCTCTAAAGCTAACTCTATTTTAAATATCACTTCTTCCCTCGTTCCCAAAGCTATGGCCTTTATTGGGTCCCCCCTTGCCACTTTGTTTCCATTCCTGCTCACTATTCTACTCAAATGTATCTGGCCAGTCTTCCTTACCAAGCCAGAGTCCCCTGGCTACACGACTGTGTCTTTTCCACATCTTGGTCTTTGCAGCCACTGGAGGCCCTGCTAGACAGATTAGGAGCTATATGGATGGAAAGGCTGGGGGGATGAGGTGGGAAAAATAAGAAAATCTAGAAAGTTCAAGCCCTGGATAAAGCGCCTATGGAGACTGGGGAAGACACACTGAGTAATAAGACTCTGTCTGAGATGGGAGGTTGGGATGGCAGCAGAGACCACAAAGTCGTGGTTCTCTGTGTCCTTGGAAACAACAGCATCCCTTGGGAACATGTTAGATATACATACTTGTCCTACCTATCAACCCAAGCCTGTAATTCTAGCTACTGGGGAGGCTGAGATCATAACCTGCTAGGGATACAGAGTGAGTTCAAGGCCACCCTGGGCGACATAACGAGTCCTTGTATCAAAATAAGGAGTAAAAAGGGGCTCAGTGGAATGCTGGCATAGCACACATAAGGCCCTAAATTCAACCCCCAACACTATAAAACAGATAATCCAGACAGACTGTAGGCTCCAGGCCAGACCACAAATCAGAAACCACAGGGGAGGGTCCCAGAAGGCTGTAGTTCCTAGAATTCTCCAGGTGGTTCCAAAGCCCAGCAAACTTTGAAAAACAACCAGTCCAGCTGGACAGGAGGCAGAGGCAGAGGCAGGTGGATCTCTGAGTTCGAGTTTAGCATTGTCTACAAGTTCCAGGACAGTCAGGACTGTTACACAGAGAAGCCCTGTCTTGAAAACCAAAACTAAAAACCAAAACAAAGCAAAAAAAGAAAGAAGGAAGGAAAGGAAGGAAGAAAAAGAAAACTAACAAACTGAAACTGAAAAAATACAGTATTTGAAATCGCTGGTGTGGAGTTAAGGACCGGGCTCATAATGGGAGCTAGCTAGTGCAATTGGAAACACAAGGGCTGTCGAACCAGACTTCTGGGTTTACAGCTATGCTCTGAAGTGGAATGGCTAAGTGTTCTAAGACTCAGCAAAACCACCTCTTTGGGTTCCCATCCCCCACCCCTTCCCACCATGAGGATTTGCCCAGGTCTTTCATGTGCCTAAGAATCCCTAGAGCGCTTTTGAAAAAGAAAGATGGCTTTTGACTTCTCTTCGGAAAATCAATTCTGTAGGCTGGATAAGGTTTAAGAATCTGTATTTCAAAATCAGCCCCAAGTGGTGCTGGTGTGGGTGGTTTAAGCATCACTCTGACAGTCCTGATGTAAAGGGCCTTGGGTGATGCCATTTGTGTGCTAGATACTGTGTGGAGCAGAAGCTATGTGTGCAGTGAGCACACTCCAGACAGTTGGGACCAGCTGGATACACTGGCCCGAGGAACTCCTGCTTTTTGGGCTTTGGGGCTGACCTGAAAGCACTTTTGAAAGGGCAGCTATGTGAATAGTCAGCACATGAAGATCTGGGTCAAAGGCGAAGGTGTGGTCCTTTCATGGGAGGGGTCTGGAGAACCAGCTCCCTATTTCCTTGCTGGTGTAAGTGTATCCCCAGCGATAAAATCTTGGTTTGTAAATGGATCGGGCCTGAAATATTAGGGACTGGCTTCAAAGGTGATTTTGCCCAGGAGGCAAATGGAGCTTAGGATCCTCCATCAACCTCCTTGGTGACACAGTTTGGGCTTATGGTGTAGCAGAGACCACTTCCTTTTCGCAGAAAACTCTGTTTCTACCCCTCTGGAACCTGATCCTCTCTCCACCCAGCCTGGCTAGCAACCTGACCAAGAGACCTGACCTAGACTAGCTGATTGGCAGGATAACACCTAGGTGCTATTCCCCTGGTGGCCACCAGGGGTCTCTGTGGCACTCACAGATCTTTGTCAATCAGACTTAACTCTTTGCCCCGCCCTCCTTTCCTCAACCTTGGAGCTGCCTCCGCACTGTCCAGCCTGGAGGTGACCCTGGTGCCAGGAATCTAAGCTCCGTGGAGGGAGAGGAGCCCCTTCTTCCCAGGGTTGTGCCTATGATCTCAGTGTCAGCTGGGAGCCACGCCTCCAGCGGCAAATGCTGTTCTGATTTCTCTCTCCTCCCCAACCTTGAGACAGCCAACCTGAAAGTGGGCCCTCCTCTTGCTCCCTGCCCCTCGTCCTCACTGGTAGTGCTGGGAACACAGGTCATAGCTTGGGGATGTGGCCCTGGATGGAGGGAGAGGATGAGGGAGAACCTTGTCTGTATTGCTCTTTCCAAGCCCCTTCCCCACTCGCTGGGTGCAAATGGGTGCTGGTGAGGACTGACCGTTGATGGGGAGTAGGCCTCACTTTTCTTGTTATGGACCCTGTGGGTTGATGGGTGAAAGGCACGTTACCAGCAGGGATCCAGTAGAGCCCACGGTTGAGCGGATGCAGGGCTGTGTCCTGACATATGTACCTGCTCTCCCAGATTTGCCTAGTGCAGGACCTGGGAGGCAACAGCCATGTGATGTGTTTCCTTAGGTTGACAGGGGACAAATCTGGGAAGGAGGGCCAATGCCCTGCCAGTTCTTTGGCTCTCTGTGTCTGAGAAAGCTGGTTGTGGCTTGTTCTAGGGTTTAAGGCTGGCTAGTCATGCAGTCCCATGTCAAGTCTTGTTGGTTTGGGTCAAGCAAGGGGTAGCATAGTGTCATTTACTTTTGGCACTTCTTATGGTGGGTCAGTCAGCACTTACAGCCCAGGCAAGGCTACTAAATGCTGCAGTGCAGGGTCATCCTACCTCTATCCCTCTCTGAGGACTGGGGTCTCCACACCTGGAGTCCAAGCCCTACTGAGGCGCTCAGCTCTTGTCAGTGTCCCAAGCTGTAATGAGAAGAAAGGCAGACACTGGCTGCTTGGAATGAGCAGTGGCTAAATTCAGCTGGGCTGGACTCCGCCCCTCCCCCTGTTCCTATGCCACAGCTCCTGGGGCTGCTCCCTGTGGTCTGAGCAGGCACCACCTTCCCAACTAGCGCCTGCCTGCTGCCCAGCCTCTCGCTGGCCACCCCCAACTCCTCCTTCCCCCTCCTAGGCTGACTTCCCCTCCCCCAGGGCCGGCTCAGTGTGGGGCCTCCACTGGCTCAGCGACCGAGTGGGGCTGGGCAGGCTGAACGCCTGCTCCCTGGGGAGCTAAGGCCAGTGGACCGTGGGCAGGAGGGCCTGGTGCCAGGGCAGAAGCTTAAGGAAGGTACAGGCCGGGGTCCGTGTGCAAAGTCTCAGGGTGAGTTTGGGGTGCAGTACAGCTGGGGGCTTGAGGTTGGGGAAACAGGAGGAGGGGCCGGGGGCTGTGGCAGATTCGTGTCTGTATTTGGCAGTCGGATAAGCGCCAGCTCAGCGAGGCTGGGCCCCTGGCCAGTTGGAGGGGAGAGCTTCAGGGCCCTGGGGACACCCCTCCCCCAAGGCAGATTCAGGTGTCCCCCTCCTCTTTTCCTAGGCTGAATCACCCTTTCCTATGGATGACTCTAACTCTGCTTTCCTGTCCCCTGAGAATCTGGGGTTCATGCTGTAGCGATGGGGCCAACAGGTGCCCCTGGGGAAGCTGAGAAGGGAGAGGGGGAAGGGCTGCCTGACACTGCTACCTCATTGGCCCTGGACAGAGGTCAGGATGGGGCTTGTCTGAGGTGTGTGTTCTTTCTGCGCCAGGCCCAGCTCACCTAAAAAACTAGTGTCTTGATCCTGCCATTGTGGGGTCTTAGAGATATGTACTACCCCTTTGGAGCTTGTGGATGGTAGTTTGGATGCCCACTTCATGCTAGTAACATAGATCAACTGCTTCAGTACAATTCAGGGTCTCCCCCAAGGCCAAGTAGTGACCCTTCTACTGGCCAAGTCCTTTGCTCCAGGCTGTTCTCTGTAGAATATTATCAGAGTTGACAGGGCTTGACAGAGGAGGAATCAGACTCAGGGAGAGGATGTATCTGGGCATGGTCATACAGCAAGTGAGCTTCAACAGGAGGTGAGGTCAGGGCTGGGCCTGTGGGAGCTGCCTCGTTTCTCTATGATACGCCCAGCCAGCTCTCTCCATCCTTTCTCCCTGATATCATCTATCTCTCCTCCAGGTGGGTCCACATCCCCTTTCAGCAGCCCCATCACCTCTGATGAGGAGTACCTGAGCCCCCCAGAGGAGTTCCCAGAGCCTGGGGAGACCTGGCCCCGAACCCCTACCATGAAGCTCAGTCCTAGCCAGGATCGCGATTCCTCTGACTCCAAGGCACCCCCAACTTTCAAGGTAAGACCCCTGAGGCTGGTATCCAGCCTTCTGTGGACACCACTCCTTTGTGCACCCCTATTCTTGCGGCCACTCTTAAGTGTTGCACTTAATGGAACCTTGCCCCATTAACCCTTGTTACCCAGAGACAGTCCCAGACTGGTGTGAAAGAGACCTCTGTCCCAGGGCCTCCAGTTCTCAGCAGCCAATGCTATGCTCTATCGCCCCTGATGCTTTGGGATTCTCCTTCAGGTCTCACTCATGGACCAATCAGTAAGAGAAGGGCAAGATGTCATTATGAGCATCCGAGTGCAGGGGGAGCCCAAGCCTGTGGTCTCCTGGTAAGTAGCAAACCACTTATGCCCCCACCAGTAGCGCCCTCCAGGCTAAACCTTAGAGCTGGCTTTGGTAGAAGGGAACAGAGCACTAGGGCACTTCTCTTGGACTCCATCTCAGATATAGCAGTACCCACTCCACACGCCTGCCCAGGGCTTCCTCTATTGGGCAGGCATTGGAGGAATGAGTGGCTTCATGCCTACCCACTTTGAGTGAATGGCCAAGACTCCTCTTGCCATGTCGAAGGTTATTTGTCTCTATGCCGGCAGCTGAGGCAGGGTGATTTTTCAAGCCAAGCATCCTGTATCCAGCCTGTGGTAGACCCAGTCCTCAAAATTTGTTTCTGAGCTGCCCAAGTCTGAGTTAAATGTGTTTCTCAGCTGCCCTGCCTTGTGCATCCAGGTGCTCAGAACATTACTCAGCATGTCCTGGTCCCTGCCCCCACACTGGTTTGGGTTGCGGTTTTCATTTTTAATGGATTATGTAGTCTCCGATGTGATTATTATTATTTTTTAAGATTGTAAGTTCTTTAGTATCCCTTTTGGGGAGTGGAAATCTATGTTTCTGTTACAAATAAGCGGAAGTAAGATATGAGGACATTTAAGAAATATTTAGAGGTGATGCAGGTTCTAAGATGGGAGAGACCCAAGTGGGTCTAAAATTACTTGGAGAAGGTAGGAAGGCAGAGTTGGGGTAAACCTAGCTTTGGATCCTAAGGTTGTGTTGATCACTCAGTGAGGAGGAGAGGGCTTCAGCCAGCAGGGAGGCCCTAGAACCTCCCTCCTCCTGTTACTGTGAATGCAGGTAAGGATTTCAGGTTCTAAGGCTGAGCTTTTGTCTCTTTGACAGGCTGAGAAATCGTCAGCCTGTGCGTCCAGACCAGCGGCGCTTCGCAGAGGAGGCCGAGGGTGGTCTCTGTCGGTTGCGGATCCTGGCTGCTGAGCGGGGTGACGCTGGCTTCTACACTTGCAAGGCAGTCAATGAGTATGGAGCTCGGCAGTGTGAGGCCCGCCTAGAGGTCCGAGGTGAGAGGCCCATCTACTCATGAAATCCCTGCCTATCCCGGCCCTTACCCTCCTGACAGCTCACATCCAACCTCAGTTATAGGATGTCACACCTGAAGGGGCCCCTAATCCAGCTGCTTATAATGTAGTTGACTAAATTGAAGCCCAGAGAAAGGAAGTGACTTTGCCCAAGATCACACAGGAAATGATTCCATACCCAACTGGCTACCCAATTTGCCTTCCCCATGCTCCGTCATGACAATTCCTCGTGGTAGCTAGAAGCCCTGCGTCCTGTAGCCAGCCATCCTCTTTCCACACTTCTAAGCTTTTGCTGCCTGCTCTGTGCAGGCCCATTCTTCACTGACCCCCTTGCCCTTCTCTTGTCCCCTGGTTGCCCTCCATATACATGTGATTGCTGTGCAGAAGCTGTTGTGGTTGGGGTAGCAGTGGGGAGTGGCTGGTGGCTGGACCCGTTCGAAGGGATCATCATGATGGAGGGACATCAGGGGTGCCAGGGTTACAGAGCCCCAAATTATGGAGAAGGTTAGGCCCTCAGAGTTGGGGATGTTAGACAGGGTTCTTAGGCAGCTGGCATAATAGGATCTATCTATGCTGCCCTTTGGAGGCTGCTGCGTCACCCCTCCAAAAGCTGGCTCTCTGCTGGACCATCTCCTCCATGTGACATCACAGGGTTAGGAACATCTCAGACCCTTATTCCACCATGGTCCTTTCCTGCCCATCACTGGGCAAAGGCCAGCTCTCCGGGCTTCCCAAGACACTCCTAAGACCCTGCTGGAGTCCAGACCTACAGTTCTAGTTACTCTGCCAGGCCTCGCCTGCCTCACTCTCCCTGGTTCCTCTTGTTGCTGTGGTTGCCCCCTCTGGCGATTCTTCAACTCCATTCCCTGCCCTCTTCTTTCTCTGGGGTTGGGCTCTACTTCGCTTCTCTGTGTTAACCTGTGTCTTGGTGCTTCTTTCTCTTTGGGCTTCTTTCCAGCATTCCATGGGCTTTGGGGTGCTCCTAATGGCTATGAGCATCTCTCCCCTTGTTGCTCAGAGTCTCCATCTGTTGAGGAACCCTAGGGACCAGGATAGCCACTGGCCCTCCCGCCTCAGTGCTGATCTATAGCGAGCTGAGAGTGTCAGCTTTAGAGGCAGCTCCATATCCAGAGGGGCCCTAGCTAGGTCTGTGCGCCTGTGTGCATGTGTGTGTGTGTGTGTGTGCGTGCGTGCGTGTGTGTGTGTGTATGTGTGCATGCGTGTGTGTGCTGCACTAACCTGCTGCTTGCTGACTGAGGTTTTTGTCTGTACACAGGCGAGTGAGCTCAGGGGGCCACCTGCGCTGCCCCTGCTACCCTCCGAGCTGCGCCCCTGTCTCAGGCACCTCTCGGACCTCGCTGTGTCTCACTGCCTCCTGCCCACAGATCCAGCCGGCTCTCCCTCCGGCCCGGACTTACCCCTGCCTCCCCCTCCCTCCCTAGTCCACGAAGCACCCTGGGGTAGTCCATGGACCCCTGTGGATCCTCCCTCCCTAAGTAGATATGTGGCTGTGCAGGCCAGGAGGCCCCCAGAAGGACTGAGTGCTGGGAAGGGACAACCATGAGGGGTGCCAAGCTCCCCCAGTCTCCTTGTAGGGAGCATCAAGCGAGTGCATGTGCTGTGCTGCTACAGGCCTCTGTCTGTCTATCTGTTTGTCCGTCTGTGTGTCTGTGACAGTCAGGGAAGAATGCCTCTGAACTGAGGTGGAATAAGATGAAATTAGATGACAGTACATGGCATCCATGGGATGGAGGGGCCCAGAGGGGCAGGTACAGTGGCTAGGATGATTACTGGGAAGGGGCAGGGCACTGATGATTTCAGAAATAGACTTTAAATGGCACAACACTTTCTATTCCACAAGAGACCAAAAGTCAGCCGTCTAGGGCTAAGCCCTGGCTGCTGGCAAGCTTAGGATCCAGGGCCACCCTCCTTCACAGCCATGTCTGACATGCTCTAGCTGGGAATGAGAGATATAGCCAGGCTGAGCACAGGAGCAGGGTCATAGTGGGGGTGGAGACTTGAAAATACTATTTCATAGCTCAAATAAAGTCAAGTTTGTACCCATCTAGTGTGCCGTGTTTTCTTTACCTCCGCCGCCGTTGCTGCTGCCACCATCCTTTCGGATACCCTCCCCAAACCCCCTTTCACCTCTCATCACTTCTCCCTCCTTGGGGCCAACATAGGTTCCCATCTCAGAGCCAGGTCTAGGGGCTCCTTGCTGTCTTGCCTGGGGCGGATGGGCTTTCCCAGTCTCCAGAGGAACCAAATGCATCTCTCTCTCTGTATCTGTCTGTCTCTCTGTGTGTGCGTGCGTGTGTGTCTTCCTTGCCCCGTGTGTCTCTGCTCTGTTTGTGCCCCCTCTGGCTGCCTTCCCCTCAGCACACCCTGAAAGCCGGTCCCTGGCCGTGCTGGCCCCCCTGCAGGACGTGGACGTGGGGGCCGGGGAGATGGCGCTGTTTGAGTGCCTGGTGGCAGGTCCAACTGACGTGGAGGTGGACTGGCTGTGCCGTGGCCGCCTGCTGCAGCCTGCGCTGCTCAAATGCAAGATGCATTTTGATGGCCGCAAATGCAAGCTGCTGCTCACCTCTGTGCATGAAGACGACAGTGGTGTCTACACGTGCAAGCTGAGCACAGCCAAAGGTACCACTCACCCAGGTGCTAGGGCTGTCGTGGTGCCCAGAGCTGGGGAGGGAACCGAAAGACAGGGTGCGGAACAGATGCCCAGGAAGTGGAATTCTAAGCATTGGGGGAAGGAAATGGTATGGGCCTCTGGCTCCCCAAACAATGAGCACTTAGATCAGTGGTTCTCAATTTTCCTAATACTGTGACCTTTTAATACAGTTCCTCATGTTGTGGTGACCACCCCCCATAGAATTTTTGTTGCTATTTCATAACTGTAATTTTGCTACGGTTATGAATACTATTGTAAATGTCTGACATGCAGGATATCTGATATGCAATCCCTGTGAAAAGGTAATTGGATGCTGGGGAGTCGCGACCCACAGGTCGAGAACCACTGACTTAGAGCACTATTTGGGACGGAAAGTGATGCTATTCCCAGACCAAGCAAGTCCATTGAGATGTGGCAAACAAACCTGATTTGGGCATCTCTGTTCTTGCTCTGCATGTTGCCAAGCACATGTCTTTAGATCAGTCACTTCCTCTGTGTGAGCTTCATTCTATCCATCCATGAAAGGGGAATGGTGCTACTTACCAGGCAGGGGGATTGGCAGGATTGGGGAGATGATGACCCCTGCAGAGAACAAAACCCTCTTGTTACTATGGATGGCATCCCTGTCCTGGTCCTGTTTTCTGTGAAGAACAGAGATGAGGGCACCTGCCTCTGGGTGGATGCCAGGTGGGACAATGTATGGGCATGAACCAGACACAGGAAAGTCTGGGGAAGGGGCTTCTCTTCAAGAACCTTCTCAGTCAGAATCAAGCTATGTTTCATCTTGAGTGGGCAGAGTAAGGTAAGAGCTTAATCATGTACCATGCTCCTATAGTGTCTCCAGTCCCCTTTGGGAGGCGTCTACCCATCCTTGTTGACCTCCTAAGAAGGCCTGATCTATGAATCTTCACCCATGGCCTCAGCCCTCATGATCAACTCAGGCTCTTAAGGCTGGAGTGAACCTATAAGATGAGGTGTCTGGGCCCTCCACAGCCTTCTTTGACCCAGTGCCACCACCCACTTCCTCACAGATGAGCTGACCTGCAGTGCCCGGCTGACGGTCCGGCCATCGCTGGCGCCTCTGTTCACCCGGTTGCTGGAAGATGTAGAGGTGCTAGAAGGCCGTGCTGCCCGCTTGGATTGCAAGATCAGCGGCACCCCACCTCCCTCCGTTACCTGGACTCGTTTTGGTATGGTTCCCCACTCTGAATATGTTGAGAAGGCATCAAGGGCTAAGACAGACAGGTCCTGCTGCTATAGGAGATCTGTGTCTATGTCCCCCTGCCCCAGGCCACCCTGTGAATGAGAGTGAGAACCTGCGGCTGCAACAAGATGGGGGACTACATTCACTGCACATTGCCCGGGTGGGAAGTGAGGACGAGGGACTCTATGAAGTCAGTGCCACCAACACGCACGGCCAGGCCCACTGCTCTGCCCAGCTGTATGTGGAGGAGCCTCGGACAGCCGCCTCTGGCCCCAGGTACCCCCCTAGGCCTCTAGGTGCTGCCTGAAGTGTCTCTGAGGGACCCTCACCCTGAGCCAGGAGGGCATAGCTGTGCACATCTGGACAGCCATGTGGTTCTTACAGCTCAAAGTTGGAGAAGATGCCGTCCATCCCTGAGGAACCAGAGCATGGAGATCTGGAGAGGCTGTCTATTCCAGACTTCCTGCGGCCACTGCAGGATCTGGAAGTGGGACTAGCTAAAGAGGCCATGCTGGAGTGCCAAGTGACCGGCCTGCCCTATCCTGCCATCAGCTGGTTCCACAACGGTCATCGAATTCAAAGCAGTGATGACCGGCGCATGACGCAGTGTATGTGACTGGGAAGGGACCCAGCAACCTCTTGGCTTTTTGGATACTTCCCTAGGGATCCCTCATGTTTTCTATTCATAATTTGTTTAGAGATGGGAGGGTCTGGGGAAGAGAAGCTTTAGGTGCTCTGAGGTCCGTCTGAGCCCACACTGTCACCCCTAGTGGCTATGGTTAGCGCTTACCGGGCAGGCAGTACAGCCTGCTGCTGGCCAGCAAGCAGGTTGCAGAACCCACAGTGCCTTTCCTCCCTCATTAGCAACTGAGCTGTGAAGAGAATGAAATTAGTGATATATATCACCCAAAGCAGGGCCTGGCAGATAGCAAGCGGTCAGCAAATGATAAATCGTGTGACAGTTTTTTGTTGCCGCCACTCTCAGTGTTGATAAAGCTGAGCTGCCCATATGCCTGAGAAATCTAAGTGCAAGGGCTGGGATGCATGGGGTCTTGCTGAAGGGAAGCTGCCAGGGATACAAAGAACAGGATATTTGGGTTAGAGTCCTCTTGCCTGGTTGCTTTCCCAAGGGAACACTTGTGTTCTCTTGTTGAAGCAACATGAATCTCACGTGAGTTCCTCCTGCCTCCACCCTTGATGGTTTTCTTCTGTAGCTGCATCTGATAGCCCCCCAAGGCCTGAAGACAGGACAGGGACAGTCTCACTTTGCCGTAGGCCTGTGAGGCAGGTACTCTTATACCTGTTTACAGATGGGGAAACTGAGGCTTAGAGAGGTACAGACACTTCCTCAAAGGTAAGTAAGGACCTCCTGACCCAAGCCCATCTCTTTAAAAGCCTGCTCTTGACTGGGGACGTAGCTCAGTAGGTAAAGTGCTTGCCAGCATCCTCAAAGCCCTGGTTGTGACCTCTACTACTACGTAAACTGGGCATGATGGCATGCCCCTGCAGTGCCAGGATTCGGGAGGCAGAGATAGAAGAATCAGAAGTTCAAGGTCATTCTCAGCTGCATAGTGATTTCTAGGCTAATTGAACTACATGAAACCCTGTCAAAGGGAAGGGAGTATGGGAGAGAGAGGAAAGAAGAAAGGAAAGAGAAATAAAGACTGTTTTTAGTCACTCACAGTCAGTCCGTTCTCCAAGTCCACCCCCATCTCATCTCTAGTACCACGCCAGCAGCCCTGACAACCTGATCCTTGCTCCCTTTAGTAGCTGTCATTTCTCAGTCACAGACTCTCCTGTGTCCGCATTTCCTTTGAGGCTCTGGTAGGTGTCTGTCTCAGGATCTGAGCTGACGTCTCTCCTGGGCCTGTATCTAGGGCCACTGGCAGCCTTTGGCTTCTCCCCCCTGTAAATAGTGTAGGCAGAGATAAATGAGTGGATGGCCGTTGGAAGTGAGATAGCTGCTAAAGGAAGACAGGAGTGTTTGGGAGCATCCGTGGTGGGAAAGAGAACAGTACAGGCTGCCCCTTCTTCATGTCCTGCCAGAGACAGCCTCCTTATCATTGATGGAGCAGAGTGCAAGAAACGAGCTTTGGAATGAAATGGAACTTAAGTCCAAACCATTGCTTCCTCATCTATTAGCTGTGTGACCTTGGACAAGCCAATTAATGTTTCTGACCTCACTGGTAAATGGGGATAATTTTGTAAAACTGTTGAAAGGATTAGGGTTGAGAAAATCATGTCAAGTACCTGGCATAGGATGAACACAGAGCAGGCAACTCTTATTATAATTTATATTATGGCACATATTTGGCACTTGCTGCATGCAAAGCATTGAGTTCTGGGTGGAGCAAGCAGAGCTGGACAGGAGCTGTCACAGAAGTAAAAAGGAAAAATCTCCAAAATTACTGGGACCTGGTACCCAGCAATGAGCTTCAAGAGGTCTAGAGACCCAGGGAGGTCATCAGGGTACTGGAAGGAGGGGGTGGGGCCATAGCAGGCTGAGATTCATGGCATGTGCCTGAACTATGTCTTAAAGGAGAAGGGAGCTTTAGATAAGAGTTGAGAACATTCTGAACGGGAGGAATTTGATGAGCTGAGATTCAGCAGTGGAACTCATATGGCCTGTTCAGGGACCCGATCATCTACGAGAGTTGGGAAAGAATAGCCAGATGGTGAGAAGGGCATTGGGATCGCTAGGTTTGGCTGATCTCCGGCTGATTTTCCTCGGGCTCTGTTGGAGATGAGGCACAGGCAATGGTCACTGGGGTGAGAAGAGACTGGGGGAAGGACCTACTAACAAAACTTTGTCACAGCCTTTACTTAGAAGTTACAACCCCTTGGAGGTACAGGAATGAGGGGGCTATCACAGGGACAAAGACAAGCCTTGTGTGACAAGAAGATGCCAAGTGACTAGGCCTGAAATGCTCAGAAAGAACAAGGACCAGCCTTGGCTACAGGAAATATGTGTCTCTTGATGGCTGCCCTATCCTGGCCCCTTGCCCTCTCCCTGCAGTAGGAAGTGTATATGTGGTCAAGCTTGTGCTTTCAATGAGCCAAGTATTCTTCTGACCACCCATGTGTCACTGTCCCTCCCCGACAGACAGGGATATACATCGCCTGGTGTTCCCAGCTGTGGGGCCTCAGCACGCTGGGGTCTACAAGAGTGTCATCGCCAACAAGTTGGGCAAAGCTGCCTGCTATGCTCACCTCTATGTCACAGGTGAGGCAAAAATCCTCCTTAGCTTTGTCCACTATGGCCTCTGGAACCATCCAAGAGCTAGGCTGGAGGTGGCCGGGCCTGGGGGGGGGCTCTAACTAGCTCCCCCTCTACTCCTGAGGGAGCAGCTGCCATTGGCCATGCCTATGATTGAGCCTCAGCCCCAGCTTCCTGACTAAGGCTGGTGCTCCTGCCGAGCTGTTAGTCTCTGAAGCACCCCCACACCTTCCACCTGTGGCTTCCAGATGTGGTTCCAGGCCCTCCGGATGGCGCTCCACAGGTCGTGGCTGTGACAGGAAAGATGGTGACGCTCACGTGGAACCCACCCAGGAGTCTGGACATGGCTATTGGTGGGTCAGGGCTACACGGGGTAGAGGGTAGGGATGAGGCCTGAACAGAGACGGCTCAAGCAAGGCTATTAAAAGGTCCTGGCTTTTGAGCCTATGATGGGGTGGGGGGTGAAAAGTGCGCTAGAAGTGGGACCAGGAACATCTCTGCTGTTTCTTCTCTAGACCCAGATTCCCTGACATACACTGTGCAGCACCAGGTGTTGGGCTCGGACCAATGGACAGCACTGGTCACGGGCCTGCGGGAGCCTGAGTGGGCAGCTGCAGGGTTGAAGAAGGGGCTCCAGCACATCTTCCGGGTGCTCAGCACCAGCGGCAAGAGCAGCAGCAAGCCCTCAGTACCGTCGGAGCCCGTGCAGCTGTTAGAGCACGGTGAGCCCATGCTGTGTGGCCAGGGGAGGGGTCGGTGACCGACTGGGCAGCCATAGCATGAATGATGTCGCTTGGCAGGATCCCATCCCATCAGCGGCAGCAGTGGTCTGGGTACAGAGTGAAAGCTTTGGTGTCGTTAATCCTTCCTGAGCTGCTTCCTGGCTCTGTTCCGCTTCTCTGAGCCTCAGCTTCTCCATCTGCACAACTGGAACTTTAGTGGGGGGTGGGGGTGAAAGTGTAGCAGGTACCGTGGCCCCATGGTCAGCCTGTGTTCTCCTCCCGCAAGGCCCACCCCTGGAAGAGGCCCCGGCCGTGCTGGACAAACCAGACATTGTGTATGTAGTAGAGGGCCAGCCTGCTTGTGTCACTGTCACCTTTAACCATGTGGAGGCCCAGGTTGTCTGGCGGAGGTAGGAGTCCTTACTCAACCTGTCCCCGACCTGTGAAAGTCCGGTCCCATCCCCAGCCGGCAAGATCACCATCATTTCTTCCTTAGCTGCCGAGGAGCCCTCCTAGAGGCACGCGCAGGCGTGTACGAACTGAGCCAGCCAGACGACGACCAGTACTGTCTTCGGATCTGCCGGGTGAGCCGCCGAGACCTAGGGCCCCTTACCTGCACCGCCCGAAACCGCCATGGCACAAAGGCCTGCTCAGTCACCCTGGAGCTAGCAGGTGGGTGGCAACTTCTTAATATTCCTCCCTCTCAGGCAGCTGCCATTGCTGGAGATTCAAGTCCATGTCCTCCCTCTCATTCCTGTCCTTCTAGGGACAATACCAGTATTAGTAATAATAAGAGGAATAAACTAATATTTATTGAGCATGCATGATGACATATTCTATAAGAACTGCACTCAGGAAGCCAAGGTAGGAAGATTATGAGTTTGAGGTCACCTGGGCCACAAGTGGAGGAAGTCTAATCCTAAAACAAAAAAAGCCTTGACTATAGCTCACTGTAGAGTACTTGCCTAGCACAAGACTGTAGGTTTGGTCCATTGGCACTGACACACACTCACACACACATAATCACACACCTATACATACAATGTTACATGTAATGTTACGTATAGGACTTAGCATCTCATATGAGCCAGAATCAGTATGAAGAACGGCACCTACCTCGTTTAATGCGCCAACCTTGTGAGGTGGGGTTAGTTGTCATTCCCATTTCGCAGATGAGGAAGCAAGGTCAGAGTGTGAAAGTAACCTGGCCCAAGGTTCCAGAGTCTGATAAGCGCAGGAGCTGGGTTCAGACGGCAAAGCTGTGAGTACCATTAGTTTGTGTGCTGAAGACAGCGAGGGAACAGGGTCTCAGCTAAAACGGTGTGGGAGGAGGAGCTGATAAAGAAGCAAATGGCCTCAAGCAGTTCATCACCTGCCACCTGGCTCTGAAGCTCCTGGCTGCACTTCAGCAATGCCAGTTTGACGGTGTCACCTTTAACCATGTGGAGGCCTAGAACCGAAGTCCCTTTCTGTAGTTTCTCCTTTCAAGTCAGGTCTTCTGGAGCTGTAGTGTGCATTAAGTGGCCATTGGTTTGTGTGTGTGTGTGTGTGTGTGTGTGTGTGTGTGTGTGTGCTTTGCTTGTTAGCTAACTCCAGGATCTGTAACTGCCACTGAAAACTTCAGATCCACCCAAACTGGATGTTCTTACCTCCTAAGTGGATACAATCCTGGCCAAAATCAAAGAAAGTGACAGTTTAGTTAGCACGATCTATGAGCAAATGGACACTTTCTGATGCAGAAAAAAAAAAAAAAAGCCAAGCAGTGGTAGCACACCTTTAATCCCAGCACTCAGAGGCAAGCAGATCTCTGTGAGTTCAAGGCCAGTCTTATCTACAGAGCGTGCAAAGCGAGTGCCAAGACAGCTGTTACATAGAGAAACTGTCTCAAAAAACAAACAAATCATTGAAGTTCACTCAAAACCTCCAGAGTTTCGGCCTTGATAGATTGCCTCTTCCCTCAGCAGACAGGGACCAAGGGAAGACAGCTGTGAAGTGGGTACAAGCAGTCACAGGGGTGCGCAGAGGAGGTGGGCCCTCCTGACCCTGTGTGCATGGGGTTTCCATTCCTGGAGTTTTGCTCTTGCCCAACTTCCACCCTGCCCTTCCTACTCAATCACCACTCTGTCCCCAGATCGCAGTATCTGCTGGACTTGTCACCCTTCCCAGGTGTAGCCAAATTTAGGGCTTGGAGAGGCCTAGGAGCCCGCATCCTAGCTGGCCTGATGGTGATTGAGGGAGACTATCTTAATTAGCCAGACCCAAAAGAGACCTGGGTCTTACACCAGATTCTCCATTCTGCTTGGCCCTATTCCACCATCAGCCCTGTAGGCTAGGTAGAAAGTCAGCCCCCTTCTCTTCATGTCTGCCATGGAACAGCCTCTCCCCCAGAACCAGAATGGCCTCTCTTGTTCTCTATATAAAGCCAGGCAGGTCCCTGTGGTGGTGGCAATCTATACTCAGCTTGCTCTATTTTTTTTTCCCTTGGGGCTTGATTACTACTCTCAGCCCTCTTAAAGCTGGGGTCCTGAATACACGCTCAGAATACAGGGCAAGGAATTCACAGACTTGACAAAGCACACTGCAAAGTGTGTTTCATTCCGCCGTGAGAATTAGAGGCTGCCTGGCAGGGAACCACACGGCCAAGAGTTCACTCCTAGACTGACTGTCCGGTTAATATTTGGGCAGGGCATTTTTGTTCACTTGCTATCTCCCAGACGTAGAAGGCGTCCTAGATGTTTAAATAAGACTCAGAGAGAGACGCTTCAAGACAGAGGCAGTGTCCTTGAGGGGCTTCTTTCTAGGTCACATCCCCAGCTCCTCCTGCAGGGGCCTAGCAGAGTCAGTGAGAGGCCACCAGGTGGGGTGTTGAGAAGAGCAGTCACCCACAGGGGGCAGCACCGAGCCACACTGCACCAGCCTCATGGTTACTGCAGGGGGAGAAGGGTTGGATAGCCTTGGAAAGCACCTTCCTTAGGATTTACCAGGAGGGCCAGGTCAGGAACTCTGGTGTCCTCAGGCACGGGGTGGGGGTAAGGGGGGCAGAATTTGGGAGGCCAGGGCATAGTATGCTCACCATCCAGTTGCTGATAGGGACAGGGGCCGAGGAGGCAGGCACCTGTGGTGATGACACCTGCCCTCTTCTGTCCCTGTTTGTGGCAGAGGCCCCTCGGTTTGAGTCCATCATGGAAGATGTGGAGGTGGGACCTGGAGAAACCGCCCGCTTTGCTGTGGTGGTTGAGGGGAAACCACTGCCAGACATCATGTGGTACAAGGTCAGAGGGTAATGTAGGCTGCGGCGGCTGGCAGGGAGCCTGGGGTTTGTACAGTCCTGGGAGGCCTTAGAAGAGAAGTGTCTGAGCAGAGGTGTGGTGAAGGGGAGGAGGTGGGACTCTGGGGACTAACTGAGGGGTTAGGGACTTTTTTTTTCCTCTCTCTCTCTGAGACAGGGTTTCTCTGTGTTGTCCTGGCTGTCCTGGAACTTGCTCTGTAGACCAGGCAGGCCTGGAAAACACAGAGATCTGCCCGCCTCTGCTTCCTGAGTGCTAGGATTAAAGGTGTGCGCCACCACCGCCTGGCATGGGGTTAGGGGTTCTTAGCAAGAGATAAGGGAGAAGCTGGTTCCGGTCCCAGAGTCAGAGGAACCGAGTGAAGACAGCATGTCAAGCCCTTGGCCTTCAGGTCCAAATGAAAGAGACTGTCTGGTGCGGAGGAAAAGCTAGTCCCCAGGTAGCAGTAAGGTCAGACGCAGGTGACATGTACCCTTGGCAGGATGAGGTGCTGCTGGCCGAGAGCAATCACGTGAGCTTCGTGTATGAGGAGAACGAGTGCTCCCTGGTGGTGCTCAGTGCAGGAACCGAGGATGGAGGCGTCTATACCTGCACAGCTCGGAACCTGGCAGGCGAAGTCTCTTGCAAAGCAGAGTTGTCTGTGCATTCAGGTGAGTTAGTGTTCGGGGGAGAAGGGGCAGGACGTACCCTGCCCTTCATTTCTTACACCACATCCTCGTCCCAGCCCCTGACGGAGTACAGTGTTCTGTCCTTTGTCTTTTGAATCTGTCCCATGTCTCCTGTCTCTGCCCTTGTTTCTATCTGCCCCACTCCCAACATGGGAGCATCTATCTATCTCCTCCCCAGCTCAGACAGCTATGGAGGTCGAGGGGGTCGGAGAGGATGAGGAGCACCGAGGAAGAAGGCTTAGCGACTATTATGACATCCACCAAGAGATTGGCAGGTGCGGGGCGAGGAGGAGCTGGCATCAAGGACCGAAAGAGGCTGCTGGGTCTGAGGGCCAGGAAAGATGAAAAGTCAGCTCTGTGGTCATGGCGGTGTCCTGTCACCCTCCCTGTGTCCTCCAGGGGTGCCTTCTCCTACCTGCGGCGTGTGGTGGAACGGAGCTCTGGCCTGGAGTTCGCAGCCAAGTTCATCCCTAGCCAGGCTAAGCCCAAGGCATCAGCAAGACGTGAAGCTCGGTTACTGGCCCGACTCCAGCATGACTGTGTGCTCTACTTCCACGAAGCCTTCGAGAGGCGCCGCGGACTTGTCATTGTCACTGAGCTGTATCCTGGGACAAGACGGGGATGAAAGAGTGTCCTTTGTAAAGGCAAATTGGGAGCATGTTTTGCCCTTTGCAAAGTGGTCCTTTGAGCTAGGGCTATCACTGGGGTGGGATCTGAGCATGCTCAGAGCCCTGGGTTTAGATGACTGCATAAAAGTGAGTGTGGCGGCATAGACCTGTGACTCCAGTACTGGGAGGTATATCAGAAGCTATGGTCATGTTTATCTACATAGCCCAGTTCAGGCTGCCTCAGCCCTTTAAAAACGGTGAGCCCATGGGCAGTCGGGATGAATGATGAATCTGGAGACGCCTGTGAAAACCATTTCTAGATCTTTTTAAAAGAAAAAAAAAACAAAACTTAAGTTCATGCCAGGCATAGTTGTATAGGCCTTCAATTCCAGCCTTCAGAAGATAAAGACAAGTAGATCTCTTTGAATTAAAGGCCAGCCTAGTTTACAAAGAATTCCATGATAGGTAGAGCTGCATAATGAGATCTTGTCTCAGGAAGAAAAAGAAGAAGAAGAAGCCTCTTAGACCTCATTGTTTAAGTCCAGACCTCAGCAAAATGGCAAATAATTCCATTACATGGACTCCTGGGTTACTCTCCAATATAGTTGAGGAGTTCCATCTACAGTCCACAAGATTCCACTGTATTGAATCCTATAAAATGCTCCATAGGCCCGGGGAGGAATTGTCATCTTCATTTCACTCCGTGAGGAAACCTATGCTCAGAAAGGGTAAGGGAGTTGCCTGAGAGTTCAAGTTCAAGCAGGTCTCTCCATGTGTATAACCTGAGGCCGGGAAAGGGGAGGACCCAGTGTCTGGCCCTATCTGTGTCAAACGTGCTTTGTGGGGAAGGAGGGTCCCGGGCTCAGTGCTGGGGCTGCGTCGGGTAGTTAGTGCTTGATGCTTCTCCTTGACCTATGACACAGTTGCACAGAAGAGCTTCTAGAGCGCATGGCCAGGAAGCCCACCGTGTGTGAGTCTGAGGTGAGGGCAGTGGGTGGCAGGGGCCCGGTTGCTCACCAGCTTTCACTTGTGTGAACTCTAAGAATGATGGGTGGGTCCTGTGCATGCCGTTTGTGCCTACAAGGAAGCCGGGGGTGGTGGAGGAGAACACAGCTACACAGACAGCAGAACTCCCTACCCAGCGAGACAAGACTTGTTAAGTCTTCTGTAAACAACAGCAGACATATTCCAGACCCTAATTCCATTGCTTCCCCGTTTTCTCACATATACAATCTACAAAAGCTACCTAGGCTTTTATCTCACCGTGTGGCTGGACAAGCTTCTATTGCACAGTTCTACTGAGTATAATATAGATCGCTATCCTCTTTAAATGGACTGTGTACAACTTGTGCAGTGGAATATGGTGACCCTGAGCCTCAGCATCCTTCATCCTGTATGATGAGCTTTCGTGACCCATCTGAAGGCCACTGCCCAGGCATGGCCTGAGCCCTTGCTACCTCTCTGGGTGATGATCAAACAGAATGCTCCCCCAGCTCCACGGACTCTGGCCCCCCTGTTTCCACAGACCCGGGCCTATATGCGGCAAGTGCTGGAAGGGATAGGCTACCTGCACCAGAGCCACGTGCTGCACCTTGATGTCAAGGTAAGGAGGGGCGTGGAGAACAGTCAGGCGGTGGGGCTGTCCTGTGTGGTGTTCTTCCCTAATCAGCTCCTATGTTCTCGTTATAGCCGGAGAACCTGCTGGTCTGGGACGGTGTGGGGGGCGAAGAGCAGGTGCGCATCTGTGACTTTGGGAATGCCCAGGAACTCACTCCAGGGGAGCCCCAGTATTGTCAGTACGGCACTCCAGAGTTTGTAGCACCCGAGATTGTCAACCAGAGCCCTGTGTCTGGAGTCACCGATATCTGGTAATGTTGGCATGCTGGCCCTTGCTGGGGGCTTGCTCCCTGGCCGGGAAGCACTTCAGGAAACTGGGATTCTGACAGTGGGTGCTCCTTCTGCCCACGTGATCCTCATCGTTTATCATTCAGGGCTAACCTAGTCCCTCTGGGCCCAGCTCTGTAGTCTCCAGTTTCCTTCTTCCCTGGGGCTGGGCCTCCCCAAGGAAGACTGTGTAAGCTTATATTGGTCCTCAGACTTCTGGGATTCCTCAGGCAACCCTGCTATGGTCCCTGACTTTGGGTTGAGTTCCTACCTGAAGTAGGCACTCCTATGCAGTGCTCCCCGGGAGAACCCATCCTTTTCAGAATGGTGGTGGAGAGATCAACTCATTTCTGGCTGGAGTGCGCTGGCTTCTCACCCATACTTCTGGTTTCCCACAGGCCTGTGGGTGTCGTGGCCTTCCTCTGGTAAGGACCCCTCTGCAGTCTCCAACTGGTCTCCTGACTGGCCCACTCCTAACATTTACAGGGCCCACAGCCCCCTCCCTTCTCTTCCACACACATGGCTTCTTCCTCACTTGAGGGGTTTCACATGCATGAGGCTGGCATGTCCCAGTTTCCTAAGAGGTGGGCAAACTGGATTCACAGAGGCCAGTGTAGGCGTAGCATCATTTTGGCAAGGATCTTCCTGGTCCTAGGAGGTCCAGAGCATGGACTAGAAGGGGAATACATCTCTCATGGGAAAGCCACACTGGAGGAGGGACAGAAATTGTTTTCCAAAGCACAGGCAACCAGCTCCCAAAGCACAGCTGCCTCTCTACCTATCGGAGGACCTCAAGTGGGAGCAGGACAAGAATATGAAAACTCTGGCTTCCTGTCCAGATTTGCCCAGCCTCTGATGTCCCCACATCCCTAGGCCTCCACTTGTCCCTGGTCCCTTGCCACAGTCATTGCACTTCACCTTAACCTCAGCCTCAAGGCCCTGTCGACCCTTACCCTCACCCATTCTGCCCCTGCAGTTTGACGGGCATCTCCCCATTTGTGGGAGAGAACGATCGGACAACTCTGATGAATATCCGCAACTACAACGTGGCCTTTGAGGAGACCACATTCCTGAGTCTGAGCAGGGAGGCCCGGGGCTTTCTCATCAAAGTGCTGGTTCAGGATCGGCTGTGAGTAGAAGACCTCTTAACCACAGAGACCGGCCCTCAAAGCGGTTACATGCTTCCTCCTACCAAGCCTCTGCCCTTAGATATATGACTTCTAGTTCTTTTGCTTTTTTCATTTAGTGTTTCTAAGATTTGCTTTTAATTTTCTTTATTTATTTTTGATTTTTCAAGACAGGGTTTCTCTGTGTAGATCAGGCTGACCTCAAACTCACAGAGATTCACCTGCATCTACTCTGGGGTACTGGAATTAAAGGCAGGCACCACTGCTGCCCAGCTAGTTTGTATTATTTTTTTATAATTTATTTAACTTTATTTTATGTGCATTGATATGAAGGTATCAGATCTCCTGAAACTGTAGTAACAGACAGTTGTGAGCTCCCATGTGGGTTCTGGGAATTGAACCTGGGTCCTCTGGAAGAGCAGTCAGTGGTCTCAATCTCTCAGCCATCTTTCCAGACCCCTCCCCCCATTTTTTAAAAAATAAGGTGGGTTGGGGTTTTGTGTGTGTGTGTTTCAGAGTTTTCTGAGTAAGATTTAAGAATGTGCATTTTTCAGTTGCCTAATCAACTCGAATTTGTGTTATTTTTAATTACATGTGAGTGTGTGTGTGCATATGAGTGTGTTATGTGCATATGAGTGATGGTATCTGTGGAGGCCATCAGACCTCCTGGAGATGGAGTTATAGACAGCTGTAATCTGCCTGATCAGGTCCCTTGAAAGAGCAGCTTGTGCTTCCAACCACTGAGCCCCAAATCCCTAGTTCTTAAGAGGTCCCATTTTCTCAACCATTCATGAATGAATGAATGATAAATCATTACTTCTCATCTCTTTACAGGCGACCTACTGCAGAAGAGACACTGGAACATCCTTGGTTCAAAGTGAGTCTAGTCCTCCCACGTATGCTGCAGAGATGGAGGGAAAGAAAATGTTACTAATGGCTCCATTTACTGACCATTACATGTGATAACTATGATATGCATTTTATAGACATGTGACCTAATAGCCTCACAATTGATCTGTAAAAGATTGTATTATTGCTCCTATTTTTTAATGAATAAACCGAGGCCCATGTCAATGATCAAGTTGGAGTAGCTAGACTCTAAGCATAGGACTGAACTCCTCTTCCTATCTGGGGGATCCACTTCAGGCTTCTTACTGGTGCTCAAGGCCAGTCCTGGTCTAATTCCCTCCCTTGTGTGGGTACATCTCTGTCCACACACTAGTGGTTGGGTGGCCTGACTCACTTATAAACGTCACCTGGTCAGGGGTCTCATCATTTTCAAGCCCCAGCGTCCTGGGACGAGGCACTGGTGGGAGGCAGTCAGCGAGTCCAGAAAAGGCATCTAAATAAACTTGCCATTGGATGAGGCCATATAGTTCAGTGGCAGACCGCCTGCCTAGCATGTTCAATGCCCCGAGCCTGGTACCCATCATCCTACAAAACTAAATGCTGATCACTGAGCACAGTGCTGGCTCAGCTGAAGACAAGCCGTTCTGCCAGCAACCCTTGAAGTGAGAGTTTCCTTCCTCCGACCAGAAACAAGTGACATTGGAGTGAGCCAGGTGGGGTCCTGCAGGGAGCCTTGTTAGTCTGGACCACCAGGACTTCAGATGTCTGGGATGCTTGACATACATAGAGACAGAAAGGGAGCTGGGGACCACCAGGGTAGCCAGTATTCCAGGGAAAGCCACCCTTCCTCAGGTGCTCCTTATTTCCTGCTTCTCCTCTTACGAAGAATTTCTCTTAGGTGTGTCTCTGGCCTGACAGAGCCACAGAGACAAGACTCCCAGGAACCCATACATCTTGTTCCAAGTCCCACAGTGGACTTTGTCTCTCAGAAAGGTCCAGGTTGTTCCTCAGGTCCTCTTTTCTGGGTTTGCAGACACAAGCAAAGGGTGCAGAGGTGAGCACGGACCACCTGAAGCTCTTTCTGTCACGGAGGAGGTGGCAGGTGAGTATGTCTGTCCTTTCCACACTAATTTCCTCCCACATAGTGGGATCCCTATCTCCCACTCCTACCTGATCTGCTGTCCTGTCCCCCAGAGCTGAAAAGGGCCTGGGAGCCATTGAGTCCTCTTGGCCTTTCTGGTCTAACTGTAGTACCTTGTTTGCAGCGCTCCCAGATCAGCTACAAGTGCCACCTGGTGCTACGCCCCATTCCGGAGCTGCTGCGGGCTCCCCCCGAGCGGGTGTGGGTGGCCATGCCTAGAAGACCACCCGCAAGTGGGGGACTCTCATCTTCATCAGACTCGGAAGAAGAAGAGTTGGAAGAACTTCCCTCGGTGCCCCGACCCCTGCAGCCTGAGTTCTCAGGTTCTCGGGTATCCCTCACTGACATCCCCACTGAAGATGAGGCTCTGGTCACCCCGGACGCTGGGGCTGCCACCCCCATGGACTGGCAAGAACAGGGAAGGGCTCCCTCTAATGACCAGGAGGCCCCCAGCCCTGAGGCACTCCCTTCTCCAGGCCAGGAGCTCCCAGACGGGCTTAGCTCCAAGCGGCCCGAGCTCCGTAGGGGCAGCTCTGCTGAGAGCGCCCTGCCCCGGGTCGGGTCGCGGGAGCCGGGCCGGAGCCTGCACAAGGCAGCTTCTGTAGAGCTGCCCCAGCGTAGGAGCCCCAGCCCGGGTGCCACCCGCCTGACTCGGGGAGGCCTGGGTGAGGGCGAGTACGCCCAGAGGCTGCAGGCCCTGCGTCAGCGGT
This sequence comes from Ondatra zibethicus, assembly GCA_004026605.1. NCBI lineage: Eukaryota > Metazoa > Chordata > Mammalia > Rodentia > Cricetidae > Ondatra > Ondatra zibethicus. Next base: position 14,161 of record PVIU01007844.1, on the reverse strand, counting down.
TGTTACGGGGAGGTCCCGAGGATGGCAAGGTCAGCGGCCTCAGGGGCCCCCTGCTGGAGAGCCTGGGGGGCAGAGCACGGGATCCTAGGATGGCGCGGGCTGCTTCCAGCGAGGCTGCACCCCACCACCAGCACCCTCCCGAGTCTCGGGGCCTGCAAAAGAGCAGCAGCTTCTCTCAGGGTGAGGCAGAGCCCCGAGGTCGGCACCGCCGCGCAGGGGCACCCCTCGAAATTCCGGTAGCCAGGCTTGGGGCTCGCAGACTGCAGGAGTCTCCCTCTTTGTCTGCCCTTAGCGAGGCCCAGCCACCCAGCCCTGCGAGGCCCAGCGTCGCCAAACCCAGTATAACTAAGTCCCCGGAACCTCCCGCTGCTGCACCCAGAGACTCTCCCCAGCCCCCCGCACCTCAGCCTGCCCCAGAGAAGGTTCCAGAGCCAGCCCAAACTGCCAAACCAGCACAGCCCACTTTGGCTCTGCAAATGCCAGCGCAGCCTCTCACCCCCTATGCTCAGATCATGCAGTCGCTCCAGCTGTCCAGTCCCACCCAGTCCACACAGGGCCCCGCTGTGCCTCCATCAGAGCCCAAGCTCCACGCGGCTGTGTTTGCCAGGGTGGCCTCCCCACCTCCCGGAGCTTCCAATAAGCGCGTGCCTTCGGCCAGAACTCCCCCAGTGCTAGCCGAGAAAGCTCGAGTCCCCACGGTGCCCCCCAGGCCAGGCAGCAGCCTCAGTAGCAGCATCGAGAACTTGGAATCAGAGGCTGTGTTCGAGGCTAAGTTCAAGCGCAGCCGGGAATCGCCACTGTCACGGGGCCTGCGGCTACTGAGCCGCTCGCGCTCAGAGGAGCGCGGTCCCTTCCGTGGGGCAGAGGAAGATGGCATCTACCGTCCCAGCCCGGCGGGAACTCCGCTAGAGCTGGTGCGACGGCCAGAGCGCTCGCGCTCTGTGCAGGACCTCAGGGTAGCGGGGGAGCCAGGCCTCGTGCGCCGCCTTTCGCTGTCCCTGTCGCAGAAGCTGCGGAGGACCCCGCCCGGGCAACGACACCCAGCCTGGGAGTCCCGCAGTGGAGACGGGGAGAGCTCTGAGGGTGGTAGCTCAGCACGGGGCTCCCCAGTGCTGGCGGTGCGCAGGAGACTCAGCTCCACGCTGGAGCGGCTATCCAGTCGTTTGCAGCGCAGCGGCAGCAGCGAGGACTCCGGGGGCGCCTCGGGTCGCAGCACACCGCTGTTTGGACGGCTGCGCAGGGCTACTTCGGAAGGGGAGAGCCTGCGACGCCTCGGTGTTCCACACAACCAACTGGCCGCTCAGGCTGGTGCCACCACACCTTCCGCTGAGTCTCTGGGCTCAGAGGCCAGCGGCACATCGGGTTCCTCAGGTAAGGAGGGACTAGGTGAGAGGTGGGTATGGTGTGCTAGAGGTAGCTCTGAAAGAAGGGCCGGAAGGGTGGCATTGGCAGGGCTAGAGAGATGAGGAAGATGGCGAGGCAGAGGCTAAGGAGATCAGGAAGAGGAGGACAGGTGGTTGGGTTTTTTTTTGAGGGGGGGTACCTTGAGAGCTACAGGGACGTGGGTGCTGGCTGTAGTGGCTATGCAAGAGCTCATGAGTCTGGGTCTGTCCAGCTCCAGGGGAGAGCCGAAGCCGGCACCGTTGGGGCCTTTCCAGGCTGCGCAAGAACAAGGGCTTATCGCAGCCAAACCTCTCTGCCAGTGTCCAAGAGGACTTAGGTCACCAGTATGTGCCCAGCGAATCAGGTAAGAAAGCCTCAGGTTGCTCTCCTGGCTGAGTAAAAGTGGCTCACCAGGAGGAGCTTGGGCAGCCATGGAAGAGGCCTCGAGTTAGGAGAACAACAATGATAATTACAGCAGCAGCTGCCATTAATTAGCAGAGGCAAGTGTCCTATTAAGCATGTCACAAACGCTGTCTTGTTTAACACCACAGCATTCTTTAGAAGGATGATCTTCAGCCTCCTAGTTTGCCGGCGAGGAAGCAGGCTTAGTGAAGTGATGCTGAGTAGCTTGTCCAAGTCTCAGGTCTAACAAAGGGAGCAGTCACAGCCCAGAGCATCTCCAGGTCACTCTATTAAAGTCTTTGTTTGGCTGGCCTTCTGTCACTTGGAAGACCTTGGAAGGTTTCTGCGTCTGGGTATCTGGGTATAGGGTTTTTTGTTTGTTTGTTTGTTTGTTTGTTTTTGTTTTTTTTTTAAGTGAAGAGTTTTATTGAGATAAAGGGGATGGGAGGGAAGAGAAAAAGAGGAAGGGAGAGAGAGACATCAGAGACAGAGACCTGCTTGACTCTTCAGAAGAGCAGCCCGAAGAGAGCCCTGGGTGTAGCTTTGAAGCAGCTCAAAATCCTACTTTTGTGCACCCGGAGCCCCAGAGTGTGCGCACTCAATGACACACTTTGTCTCCCAGCTTTGACTGCACCCTCAGTTCCCTACCGCTCTGCACTCCTGGCTGCACATCTTTAGAGAAAAGTGGCCCTCGGGCTCCTTTCGCTGGAGTAGAGGCCTGCCACATCCTCTGGTTTATTTCTTGCTCAAGTGTTTCTGGGGCTGCAGGGAGGGAGGTATTCTCCGACTGGTGTCATTCCACCTGGAAAAGAGGCATTACTCAAGGAGGCCAGATTTCCAGGCCATGGGGTGATCAGGAGGAAGTCACCAAGCAAGGCTGTGATCTTTAGAAGCTGTCCACTCTATCCTGGCCCAGTTTTGAGTTAAACTGCTCAGAATGGATCTAACCTTCCCTTTGCCTCAACTGTGCCAAAGCTCTAGTGGGGCTGGTATGGTAGGGAGGGAAGACCAGCTGGCTGGAAGAGGGGGGAAAGGAGGGGGGTAGAGGAGAGCATCAGCAGAGATGTGGGATGGCTAATCCCTTCCCACCTGGGGCTCCATTTTGCTAGTGCAGCTGGTTCCCTGCTCAGCCGTGCCCTCTGACCTCATCTCCCTGCAGGAAGAAGCCTCTCCCACTTTATCAATTGGGGGATGGCCCCGGGGGAATGAGGAATGACAGCAGGACTGGCCGAGCTGGGCCAAGGTCATCTTTCAACGCTCACCCTGGCCTGTTTCGTTCCGTCCCTAGTACCCCAACTAGGACTGGGAGTGGCAACTGATGAGGTTATTCCCAGTACACCCAAGGATGGGATTAGGACCCCTCCTCGGGTAACAATAGGGTACAGTGAGAAGAGACCCACACACTGTTCCTGTGCTCCTGCTGGATTCCAGATCCCTCCTGATTCTTCAGATCCTGATTTCCCAGGGGTCTTTAGCTCTCCCCAACCCCTCTGCTCTACCCCCTGTGGCCCAAACCAGATTGGATCTTAAGGAACAATCCAGGGATCACAATTTCAAATCATCCTGCCCCTGAGGAACTCCAGTCCAGCAGGACTGGCACAGAGCTCCAAGCCTCTTGCCTTGGGCAAGGTCACCAACCAGTGTCTTTTCTGCTTTGCTAGAATAATCCCTCTTTCCAGGTTCAGCTCCTGGCTTCTCTGCTGGGTGTATCAAAGAGATAATAGTAACAACCTCAAGAAGAGCTAATGTCTGGGAGCACTTCCTTCGGCCAGACATGTGCCAGCACTCCACGAGCCTCCTTTGAGTCTCCCAGCAAACCCTCCCCACCCAAGCTAGGTTGGGCACAGTCTCTCAATTCACAGACATTCTCCAGAAATGGAGCTTCTGAAGGGGCGTGTGACGACTCGCTTAGGGTCCTGCAGTCTCTATTCTGCTCTCTCAGAAGTTCTTTTTAGGGGCCTGAATTGAGTACACAAAAGTTGAAATGTCAGGAGGCTCCCCCATGCCTCAAAGAGGCCAACAGACACCCTTCCAGGGGCTGCCTATAGGGGGCACTAGTTCAGGTCTCTCGAAACTGGTTTTGTTTGTTTTTTGAGACTGGGTCTCTCTGTGGAGCTCTGGCTGTAGTAGAACCATGTAAACCAAGCTGGACTAGAACTCACAGAGATCCTCCTGCCACTGCCTCCCAAGTGCTGGGATTAAAGGGGCATGCGCTACCATGGGCCAGACTTTTCTTTTATTGTGTGTGTATATACATACATACATACATGTGCCTGCCATGGCATGTGTGTGGAAGACAGAGAACAACTCTCAGGAGTGTGTTTTTTCCTTCTATCACGTGGCTCTCTTGAACTGAACTCAGGCCATGAGGCTTGGTGGCAAGAGTCTTGCTGGCTCCAAGGCCGCGCGTTCTGATCACAGATTCTGCATGCAGCCCATGTTAGCTCGTGTCACTGCTTCTTCTCCTTTCCCTTCCCACTTGCCCTGCAGTGGCCCAGAGGGAGTTTAGATTACAGAATCTTAACTGTTATCATTTTTCAAAATGTGTTTGTTTTTATTTTAACAAATGCTTGTAGAACACTTAGTGCTGGTCTCAGCTCTAAGTGATTTACAAAGGTGAGGTATGGCCCGGGCGTCCTCAGTCATCAGTCAAGGAGGAGGGCCTGGAGAAGGTGATGCTTACCACAGGAAAATTCTCGAAGGCCCGGCATGAGCTTCTACTCCCCGCATTTGGCTGGGAGGAGAGAACCATTTGCTCTGTTCCCTGCTAGCCCTGTCGCGCCAGGGCTCACATGCATCTGTCCCTCCCTGGGCGGCAAGCAGCCAGGGTCCTGAGTTGTCTCTTTTCCTTCAGATTTCCCCCCAGTCTTCCACATTAAACTCAAGGACCAGGTGCTGCTGGAGGGGGAAGCAGCCACCCTGCTCTGCCTACCGGCAGCCTGCCCAACACCCCGTATCTCCTGGATGAAAGGTAAGTAGATTGCATCTTCCACAGAGAAGGGGAGGCAGGGTGGGGGTGACAAGTGGCTCCTAGTAAAGGCCACAGGGAGGCAGAAGTAAAGGACGAGTGAGAGAAACCCTGCTTCACTCAACTGCCCCCCCATGCCTTCTTGTCCCCAGATAAGCAGTCCCTGAGATCAGAGCCCTCAGTGGTCATCGTGTCCTGCAAAGATGGACGGCAGCTGCTGAGCATACCCCGGGCTGGCAAGCGGCATGCTGGGCTCTATGAGTGCTCAGCTACCAACGTCTTGGGCAGCATTACCAGCTCCTGTACTGTGTCTGTGGCCCGTGAGTTAGGGGGCTAGGGCCCATGCACTAGGGATGAGGAGGTGGGGTAGAGTTTGCTGAACCCTCCACTGGGCCTCTCCTTCTCGTTCCAGGCATCCCAGGAAAGCTAGCTCCTCCAGAGGTGCCCCAGACCTACCATGATACAGCACTGGTGCTGTGGAAGCCAGGAGACAGCCGGGCACCTTGCACATACACTCTGGAGCGGCGGGTAGATGGTGAGGACAAGGCAGGATAAGGGAAGGAAGGAGGCAGCCGGTGACAGGCCCCGTGAGGGGTGGGGGTGCTGCTTGGGAAGACCAGTTTCTTCTAGAGAGAGGCCTCTTCTCTGGCTCTTTGTAGATAGTGTGGAGAGCTAGAGTCCCTTCTGTGGCCTTAACCCTCCCTGTGCTGTCTGCAGGGGAGTCTGTCTGGCACTCTGTAAGCTCAGGCATCCTCGACTGTTACTACAATGTGACACACCTGCCTGTCGGTGTGACTGTGAGATTCCGCGTGGCCTGTTCCAACCGTGCTGGGCAGGGGCCCTTTAGCAACCCTTCTGAGAAGGTCCTTATCAGAGGCCCTCAAGGTTGGTGGAAGGTATAGGGTGGTAGCAGCTCTTCCCCACTCCTTGGAGCATCACAGCTTTCTTCCTAGAACACTCAGGGATGATTTTCTTTGTCTTCTCTTAGATTCTTCGGCTCAGCCAGCTGCTGCTCCCCAAGATGCCCCTGTTACCTCAGGGCCAGCCGGGGCCCCACCTCCTGACTCTCCTACCTCACTAGCCCTCACCCCAGCTCTTGCTCCCCCAGGTCCCCAGGCAGTCACTCTCAGCTCGACTTCCCCCCTGTCCACTAGCCAGGCCTTGTCCTCACTCAAGGTCATGGGTCCACCACCCCCAACCCCTCCACGGAAGCACAGGGGTCTGCTGGCTGCCCAGCAAGCAGAGCCCACCCCACCCAGTATCCAGGTCACCCCAAGTGAACCCAAGTCTTTTGTCCCTGACACTGGAACCCTGGCCCCAACCTCTACTCCTCAAGGGGTTAAACCAGCACCTTCCTCAACTTCCTTGTATATGGTGACTTCCTTCGTGTCTGCACCTCCAGCCCCTGAGCCCCCAGCCCCTGAGCCCCCTCCTGAGCCCACCAAGGTGACTGTGCGGAGCCTCAGCCCAGCCAAGGAGGTGGTCAGCTCCCCTACACCTGAGAGCACCACTCTTCGACAGGGCCCCCCTCAGAAACCCTACACCTTCCTAGAGGAGAAGGCCAGGCAAGCAGGATGGGGAAGGGGAGGTGGGGAAGGGGATGGGATACAAGGGACATAAAGTTTAGGCAGAGTAGACTGTCATGACTGGGCTTGGAGAAAGATGCTGAGGTGTGGGGCTTTAGAACTGTTGGGTTCAGCTGGGTACCACCCTGAGCTTGAGCCTTGTGCTGTCATTTAATCTTCAGAACTGTGAGGGGGAAGGCACTGCCTTGCCATCAGCACCCCTTTCACAGATGAGAAAACTGAGTTTATGGACTTTTCCATAGGTAGAGAGCCAGCGAGTGCTGGAATCTTTGTTCCTAGCAATGAACTTGGAAGCCCACTGCATTCTTGTTCCCAAGGTCCCTGCTTCCTATTTTAGTTCTCACAATGATAGCGTCCACCTATAGAGTCTGTGGCATCCCCCTCTCCTACACACACAGGGGCCGCTTCGGTGTTGTGCGATCATGCCGGGAGAATGCTACGGGCCGAACGTTTGTTGCCAAGATCGTGCCGTACGCAGCAGAAGGCAAGCATCGCGTGCTGCAGGAATATGAGGTGCTGCGAACGCTGCACCATGAACGGCTCATGTCCTTGCATGAGGCCTACATCACCCCTCGGTACCTTGTGCTCATTGCTGAGAGCTGTGGCAACCGGGAACTCCTCTGTGGGCTCAGTGACAGGTAAAGCTGGGTGTTCCCGGAGAATGGAAGGTGTAGCAGAGTTGGGGAAGCTGGCCGCCTCTGCCATGCCCTACCCACCCCTACCCCCACTCCAGATTCCGGTATTCAGAAGATGATGTGGCCACCTACGTGGTGCAGCTGCTACAAGGGCTGGACTACCTCCACGGCCACCATGTGCTACACCTGGACATCAAGCCAGACAATCTGCTGCTGGCCACTGACAATGCCCTTAAGATTGTGGATTTTGGCAGTGCCCAGCCCTACAACCCTCAGGCCCTGAAGCCCCTTGGCCACCGCACAGGCACTCTGGAGTTCATGGGTGAGAAGGCCAGCAGCTGGTTGTGGTAGAGGGTGGGGGGACTGCCAGAGGGGTGTGTCCGGCTCACCCTGTCATCCACATACACACCATTCACTGTGCAGCAACTGCTATGTAAATAATGAACAGAGTTTTTTTCCATTGATCTTTACAATAGCCCTAGAGTTTGGCATAATAGTGCTTCGTTTTTACAGATGAGGAAAGAGAAGAACCCTGACGTTAAGTATTCGTCCAATTAGACAGTTACAAATAACTGCAATGGGATTTGCACAAGCTGGGAAGACGAGAGAATCAATTATGACTGTACAGAGCAGGGAAAACCAGCAGTTATTTAGCTACCTGCGAGCTGATGCTTATTGTCTCTGTTCCTTAGAGCTACTCTACAAGCCACGCTTTATGGATGAGACAATGGAGAGCTGGGCTGCTTTAGTAAATCGCCCAAGGTCCCATAGTTAAAGAGGGCAGGCTTAGGATTGGAGCCAGCCAGGCTGCTTTCAAGGCTCTGAAACTTGGTGTTGGCCACAAGAAACCGATCCAAGGCAGCTTGTGAAGTTGTATCTTAGGTCCTCTGGAACCTCTAGTGCCTCAGGTGGCCCACATCTCCTGGTGGCCACCCCCACTTTTGTCCTGTCTGCTGACCTATAAGGCCTGCTGCTCTGATTTTACTCACGATGTGGTAACCTGGCCATGGTCCTGCTCCTTAAGGCCCCAGATTCCGCCCCCTCTGCCCGCCTGCCTCTTCCTGTTCCTCTGCCACAGGGAACCTACGTCAGGTTGACCTCTGTCTCCTATCAGCTCCTGAGGTGGTGAAGGGGGACCCCATTGGCTCTGCCACGGACATCTGGGGAGCGGGTGTGCTCACCTACATCATGTGAGTGGCCTGGCTCCGGCTCCCCGCTCTCCTCTGTCCATGATCCTCTCCTGCCTGCTCTTGCTCTCAGCCCCCACTTCTGCCCACACTTCCTCCTTCTTGCCCCGTCTCCCCACCACACATTCAGTGCTAAGGTGGGACTGCTCCTGAGTATTGTGCCCCTCCCAGATGCCCTACGCTAATGTCTCTTAGGCTTGACCACTGACCATCATTCTCAGGTAGGGGCAATAAGCGGGGCATCTGAGACTGTGCCAACTCACCTGTCTTCCTCAACAGGCTTAGTGGATACTCCCCATTCTATGAGCCAGACCCCCAGGAAACAGAGGCTCGGATTGTGGGGGGTCGCTTTGATGCCTTCCAGTTGTACCCTAACACATCCCAGAGTGCCACCCTCTTCTTGCGAAAGGTCCTCTCAGTACATCCCTGGTGAGTAGGCTCCCTACCTGCTAATCTTCCAGTGTTACCTGCCTCTGAAGGCAGACTGCCCTGGCTTCATGGGGTCAGACTCCCAACTCCTCCATATAGTGCAGCAGCAATCATGCTGTCTGCCATTTAAAGCCCATAGCAGTCCTGGGAAAGACAGAATTGCTGTCCCTGTTCCAGAGACCGGGAAATTAAGCCCAGTATCTGATTGGTGAATCAGGATGGGTAAAGGGCCTGAAGGAGGGCATAGCCTGCCCTTTCCCAGAGCTTCTTTCCTGGTTCATAATCCCTCACTGGCCTGGCAGGAGCCGGCCCTCACTACAGGACTGCTTGGCCCACCCATGGCTGCAAGATGCCTACCTGATGAAGCTGCGCCGCCAGACACTCACCTTTACCACCAATCGGCTTAAGGAATTCCTGGGTGAGCAGCGGCGACGCCGGGCTGAGGCTGCTACCCGTCACAAGGTGCTGCTCCGCTCCTACCCTGGCAGCCCCTAGGTGGCATGGACCACAGCCCGGCCACGGGCCTCAACTCGGGTTCCCACTCAACGCTGCCAAGGGACATTCCAGAGCCCATGCTCAGCTGGACAGGCCGGGGTGGGAGGGGTTCAGATACCAGCAGCAACAACATCTGGCTGGGCTATTACCTCATGGACCGAAGGGGACAAGGCCCCTGGGGCTTCAGCCGGATGTCACCCCGGCTACAAGCAGAGCAGGAGATGCACTAGTCAGACTGGGCGAGGGTGGGAAGAGAAGGAGGCAAGAAGGGAGTGGGGAAGTGAGAAGCAGAGGCTGGTGAGGAAAGAACTTGAGGAAGGTACTGGGATGTGGAGGAAGAGGGGGACCTCAGGGAGTGGCTGAAGAGGAAGGAGGATCCGTGATGTGGAAACAGCGAGCTGGGCTGAGTACAGGAGAGAAGGACAGAACACAGCAGCAGTGCCAGGAGCCAGAGCAGAGATAAGTGGAAGGGCGGGCGGAGGGCGGGCTCAGGGGTGGCAGGGCAGGCCAGCGACTGAATCTTCAGAAAGGAAGAAGAAAGGCCAATGAGTTGTGGGCCTAAGGCCGCTCAAGCTGGTCTCCTGCCCCAGCGGATGTAGTTCTGGGCCCTCTACACTGGCCCAAGGATGTCCCCACTGCTTCTCCATGGCCTTTGCCCTTCTTCCTATTTGTATTTATTTATTTATTGCCTTTTATGGAATTTCCTTTCCATCCAGTCCCTATTGCCTATGTTGTCCTGACCATCCCCTCAGCTGTCCAGCTGTCTGTGCAGCTCTCTGTCTGTCTGTCACAAGGAAAATAAAAACAGCAAGCGGCAGGACTTAATGTATGATCTCTGGGTGGGGTGGGAAGGAGAAGGCTGGTGGCTTGGAGTGAGTCCTGAGTGCAATTTAGCCTTCTCTGGGCATTGACAGTGATTCAGGGGTGTAGAGGGTATGTCAGTGAGTACCTTGGGCCCTTACAATCCCTCCCTTGACTCTCACTCCTTTTTATTTCTAGAAGGGAGACTGTAGTCACCTACTGAATTTCCATAGCCACCCTCTATCTAGACCCCAGGAACCCACTTCGGTTCCTATGCTTCCTCTTTGTAACTTGAAGAATGCTGGGCTCTGGAAAGGACCAGTCACATCCCTGGCCTATCTTAGTCTCCTTTATTCTTGTCTTTCCCCAAGACGAGAGCGAGATGGATTTCATCTCAGTAATTGGTTAAGGGAGACAGTGTGAAGAGCTATAGAAAGAACTAGGAGGGGCTCTGACCCCAGCTTCTTGGGATTAGAACACATATCCAAGTGTATGGAACAGTTGTTAGTGCCCAGGAAAGCCATGTCCAGCATTTCCTAGGGCTGAGGGACACATCAGGTTGGACCTTCTTGTCTCTATGACAAGTTAGGAGTCTCTTGGACCGTGACTGGATACACCCATGCAGCACCCAAGAATGGTCCCAGGGTTCCAGAAATGAGCTTTCTAGACCTGAGGTAGAGGAAAGAGGGATCCAGGTTTTCTATGCTCTACCTTGAAGCTTTACTCTTGGCAAAACGAAAGGAACAAACTTCCGACTATAAACAGAGAACGTGGGCACTGGTTTGAGGACCCCTTGACTCCAGCTCCAACAGCCATTCTGGCTTCCCAGGACCTCAGGAAAGAGGCGAGGTTCATCGTCACAGAAGAACAAGATGTTAGAACCAGTGGGGAGGGGTGAGAGAGACACCTTGCCCGCCTGCCATTCCAGTTATGAAGATACACACTTTGCTTGCGAGGATCTCCCTCCACATGCTGCAAGTGCTTTCGTATAAAAAATGAGGTGCCTGAACTCATATCTTGATAAATGGTAAAAATTCCTCTCCTGTCCCCCTTTGATCTGCAGTTCCCTCCCCATCTCCATTGGAAATGGCATGTGAACTGCCTGTTCCAAACCTGGAGGAGCAAAGGTAATTTATGTCAGCAGAGTGGTGTCAAAACCGTTCTGATCAAAAGGTGGCAATGCCCCACACTGAGTACTTACAGTGAGTGGAAACAGTGCTTCTGCTTGATGCCCTAGCCTGCACAGGCTGAACTCCACTCTAGCCCGAGAGAGGATCTTTACCATGGACAGTCTGATGCCCCTCTGCGGCAGTTTAGGCCCCTAAAAGACTTCAGCAGACTTAGGGGTTGGAGAGTCTATCATAATGCTAACCTTCGAGGATAGTACTGACCAGCCAGACCCTATCCTGTCACGAAGAGGGAAGCGAGTAGGGAATGAAGGTGCCATTGAGGGGTCAGGGTGTTGGCTGCTGTTCTCAAACATCTTTCCTGCACCCCGCTGGTTTACTTCATCTAGCCACCAGGGGGCATGGTGTCAAAAGGACTCGGGGTAAGGGTGCCTGTAACGGTCTGGTCATTCCCACTGGTTTTGACAGCCATGTGGTCCTTTCACTCCTGGCTATACGGACCAAGAAATTCAAGGCTACCTTGGCTGTATTTAAGGCTACTTCCACAAATACCTGTACCCCTTTAACTTACACTGTCAGGAAAAGGGCACATTATATGTCTGCCTGGAGGTTGAGATAAGTATAAAGCCATGTCTCCTATTTGCCACATCTGGTTCCCCTAGCCCTAAAAAGGGATGGGCCATATCCAGCTGTCCAGCTAGTCAGGTGATGGTGTATCCCAGAGCAGCTCATCCCAGGCATCCTAGGGCTAAATAAGGAGCCCACTTGGGCCAGTGGGTGGGGGCTGGGGTTCCTGGGGGGTTGGGGACAACCATGCCAAACAAGGCAATGAAAGGAATGGTATATAAAATCAGAGCCAGGTGCTGAATACCTACCTGCCCCCCTGCTATGACATCCAGGAAGGTGGCCTACAAACTACCTAGCTAGCCAACTGTTCCTGAAGTCAACCCCTGTAGGAGGAGTTTATTCCTGGGAGAGGCTTCAGACAGTCTCATCCCAGGTGGGTGTTTTCCTTAAGTAGAGAGTGGGGTGAAAACGCAAAACCTCTGGCTCAGCCTGGCCCCCCCATATTTGTTGTCTATTCTTCAGATGTCCAAAACAAAACAAACAAACAAAACAAAACAAAAAAAAACCAAACCAAACAAACAAATCAGCTGCCACACTTACAGGATATTACTCTGGATATCAATGACCCCCCAGGTCCAGAATATCTCCTACAGGGGTCACGGATGAAGGAGTCCAGAGGAAGGCTGCAAGACCTGCACTGTAGCTATGGTGTGAACCACTAGTCACTGGGCTTGGGGAGAAATCATTGTCGTGCAGAAAGGCTGGTGGCAAGAGAGGTCCTTTTTTTTTTTTTATCAGTAGCCTTTTTTTTTTAAAGATTTATTTATTTATTATGTATTCAGTGTTCTGCCTGCATGTATCCCTGCAGGCCAGAAGAGGGCACCAAATCTCATTACAGATGGTTGTGAGCCACCATGTGGTTGCTGGAAATTGAACTCAGGACCTTTGGAAGAGCAGGCAAAACTCTTAACCACTGAGCCATCTCTCCAGCCCGAGAGGGCCATTTTTAAAAAGGAATAGTTCCGTGGTAGCCCCTTCCTATCAATCCCAATTTCCAGGTTAGGTATCTAGTGGGCCAGGGGGAAGGGGCAGAGGTGGTGTGCTGGCAGACTGGGCCGGGAGCAGGCCTCATTACTATTATGGGAGCTCTGAGTACTGACCTGGCCTGGGGTGGTGGCAGGGGTGTAGGCTTCAGAAAGAACTGAGGGAGAAAGGCCTGCCTGGGGTTCCGGAGCTACTGGAAGGCATAGTTCTGGTGAAGGCAGCACAGGCAAGCTGAATTTCAGCTCTCCTGGACCTGTTCATCTGCTGGATCAAAGATGCAAGGAGCTGTGCGATTTAGTGGCCCAGGTGATGTGGGCAAGTTGGCCTACCTGGGTCAGTTTAGCCAACGTTTTCTGCCACTGCTCAGACTCTGTGTGCATCCTTGTGGAAGGTACAGGTGCCATAGTCCAAAACAGCATCACCCTGTGGGCTCTGCAGTAGTGGGGTCCAGGCTGGCGTGCCTTTGTAGCTGAGCCTAGTCCACACAGAGTGATGAGGAGCCCAGCTTCTGCACTGCCTCGAGGGCATGACAATTTCCCCTCTTACTTCAGGACCTGATTCCACCCAGTCTAGAAGCCAGCTATGGGCTCCCGTCATACTATGCTAGGGTCCATAGAGTGAATCAAGATTTAAAATCCAGTTTCTGGCTCCCAACCCAAGGCATGTTCCCCTATTCAAAGCTGTCTCTGAAATACTGTGAGAGCTCTTTTGATCTTCTACTTGACCCAGAGAAGGAGGGACAGGGCCAAGTCCCTCCTTTAATAGCTACAGAGATAAAACCATAGAAGCTAGTCATTTGTCCGATATCATAGTGTGAATTCAAATGCACATTTGGGCCAGATATTAGTTGGAGAGGTGATGCTCTTATCCCACCTTGCTTTTACGTGGGGTTTCCCCGCCCTTCATCTAGTTCAAACTAAGATTCAAAAGGGACATGATAACACTAACACACAAAGACACCATAGTAACACTGCCCGCCCAGATACTGGGCTAGCCTCCTCCGAATGTTCGCTGGATGAAAGACAGAGAGAACATCAAATACGACGACAGGGAAAGGCTGGGATCTCCAGAAAAAACAGGGCTTTTTCTGGGACTGGTTCTGTTCCCAGAAACCTTGCAGAAGGATGAGGGTTGCTGGACTGCAAAGAAAAGAGTATTCTAGGGGGCTGGAGAGATGGCTCAGAGGTTAAGAGCACTAACTGCTCTTCCAGAGGTCCTGAGTTCAATTCCCAGCAACCACATGGTGGCTCACAGCCATCTATAATGAGATCCAGTGCCCTCTTCTGGCATGCATACATGGAAGGAATGTTGCATAATAAATAAATAAATAAATAAATAGGTACAACCCCTATGGATGTCAGTGTGGTGATTTCTCAGAAAATTAGGAAACAACCTTCCTCAAGACCCAGTAATAGCACTTTTGGGTATATACCCAAAAGATGCTCAATCGTGCCACAAGGACATGTGCTCAACTATGTTCATAGCAGCTTTATTTGTCATAGCCAGAAACTGGAAACAACCTAAATGCCCCTCGATC